>OX328124.1:115310782-115375174 GCA_946811695.1 Gonocerus acuteangulatus | reverse complement strand
GTGCAGGCCGTCTTGTAGCCTAGGAAATCTATTGCACACACGGTGTGCAGGCCGTCTTGTAGCCTAGGAAATCTATTGCACACACGGTGTGCAGGCCGTCTTGTAGCCTAGGAAATCTATTGCACACACGGTGTACAGGCCGTCTTGTAGCCTAGGAAATCTATTGCACACACGGTGTGCAGGCCGTCTTGTAGCCTAGGAAATCTATTGCACACACGGTGTGCAGGCCGTCTTGTAGCCTAGGAAATCTATTGCACACACGGTGTACAGGCCGTCTTGTAGCCTAGGAAATCTATTGCACACACGGTGTGCAGGCCGTCTTGTAGCCTAGGAAATCTATTGCACACACGGTGTGCAGGCCGTCTTGTAGCCTAGGAAATCTATTGCACACACGGTGTGCAGGCCGTCTTGTAGCCTAGGAAATCTATTGCACACACGGTGTGCAGGCCGTCTTGTAGCCTAGGAAATCTATTGCACACACGGTGTGCAGGCCGTCTTGTAACCTAGGAAATCTATTGCACACACGGTGTGCATGCCGTCTTGTAGCCTAGGAAATCTATTGCACACACGGTGTGCAGGCCGTCTTGTAGCCTAGGAAATCTATTGCACACACGGTGTACAGGCCGTCTTGTAGCCTAGGAAATCTATTGCACACACGGTGTGCAGGCCGTCTTGTAGCCTAGGAAATCTATTGCACACACGGTGTGCAGGCCGTCTTGTAGCCTAGGAAATCTATTGCACACACGGTGTACAGGCCGTCTTGTAGCCTAGGAAATCTATTGCACACACGGTGTGCAGGCCGTCTTGTAGCCTAGGAAATCTATTGCACACACGGTGTGCAGGCCGTCTTGTAGCCTAGGAAATCTATTGCACACACGGTGTGCAGGCCGTCTTGTAGCCTAGGAAATCTATTGCACACACGGTGTGCAATCGGTCTCGAATGGGTTAAACAGCTTCTAGAGTTTAGAATTTCATTTTAAAAATATATGTTTAGGCCAAGGGGGGGGGAATTATATTTTGAAACTATTCTTGTTTATAAAATAATGTTTTTGTTTGTTCAACAGTCTGATATAAATTTCATACGTTCTTAAATTCTATTAAATTTATCTGCGTAATATTATATAAAAACACGATTAATAATAAGATACCTTTTCTAGTTAATTTTTAGCAAATATTTTCCTCAAAAACTTAAAGGGAAATTACATTTCCCATGACTACCTTTTTTTAAAGAAAATTCTTGAAATCCTGAGAAAGATATTAAAATAGAGATGAAAAGAAAGCGTTGTATAAATTGTTCGGATATGAGAAGAGATGAAAGCATTTTTAAGCTGCTCTCCTTGTATAAGGCAATATAACTTTCAGGGCTGTTCTTGTATAAGAATGAGAGTGGAATGTAACTAACTTTTTATCTGAGGAAAATACACAGAAAGGATACGAAAATGCCTTTATATTTTAGGGTAAAATGTCCTTCCCAGGTCAGCTGAGTAAAATATAAAACATTTCACAGTAAAAAAAATATCACTACGGTAAATATAATTAAATAAAAAAATATTTATAATTATCATTTAAATAAAATGGTGGAAAAGAAAATGTTTTGTCACTTATAATGACCTAAGCCATATAGCATAAGGCTTGGGTCAAATACGTTTGCTGTTGAGGAAAAAAATAGTTTATGAACAGACACATGAGTAGTTTTGATATTTTCGCTTATTATCTACAATATCGAAAAGGATTAGAAATCGTGGTAAGTGGAAGGAACCATTCGAAAGGTAACTAAATTTAATACAAAACAATTCCTATGCAATTTTCGAAACAGGGATCTCAGCCGGAGAAATCAGTGCTTGAATGGTGAAAGTATTTGTTTCAACTTTTTGAAAGTATTTTCCACAGTTTTCCATTGGTTGTTATTTTTTACTTAATTAAATTTAACAGTGAAATGATATTTCAGTAAAACAAGAAAAAAATATCCCTTACTTCATTGCATAAGGCATAATCTAAGAAGAAAGGGATTTTATTGTTAGATAAGTAAGTTTTATTTTTTTATTTATTTATTTATCGCACCGCATCTATGACGAAGTGTATTTTTTCGGTCTTTTCAGTAGAGGGCGATGTAAAGTAAGTTTAGCCGAGTATATTCCTAAAACATGTTCTTATATAATAATTTTAAAATATTTTAACCAGATATTTTGACTTTGTATTTACTTAGATGTTGTTATAAATGTTTATGTCCTTTAAATGTTTGAGTATTGTATCAATGTGGTGGCTCTCATCTCCGAGGAGTTCTGTCAGGTCAATAGGTACATCAAGGTTCTGTCTTAAATAGCAGTTAGTCAGCATATGCTTGATTGTCAGTTCTGAGTTACATGTTCGGCATGTCGGTTTGTCCTTGTTGGTCATTAGTCCTTAGTTACTAACCTTACTTTATACCACTGACACTAACCTCGGGTCATATTGACCCGTAACTAAATAAATAAGGAATAATTATATGGATACGATAAAAAACACATTCCACAAGTCTTAGGATAATCAAATCTATTATATAAAAATGAATCGCTAAATGTGTTGGTAAGCGCAAATCTCAAGAACGACTGAACCGATTTCGCTAATTATTTTTTTATAATATTCCTTGAACTACGAGGATGGTTCTTACGGAGAGAAAAATTAAAAAAATTGCCTGAATATTCCCATACAAAAGATTCGTAATAATACTTATAGGTCAATTTGAACTTTCATACCATACCATAAAGTTTAAGTGTTATTGGAGGGGAAATATACCATCGTATATTTATACGATGGTAACGTTACTCAAAAACTAATATTCTATGGTAAAATGTAAATTGTCTGGGGTAGTAGTCCTGTGCATCTATAATATTACAAAAGTGTTGTGTCTTACTAAATATGCCTCCTATAAGACGGCGGACATATTTAGGCAGAAGAACCCGAAATGCAATGAATCAAATTAATTATCAATCTAATCGTACTGCCCAGGAACGTGAAGATCGCAATGAACGTGAAAGTATTCGGTTAAGACAGACCCGCGAAGCCCGACATTCGACTAATAATGGTGCAAGTTTGAATCGAGCTGCTGTGAATTCATTACAGTGCCTGCAGCTGTGTTGCTATTGGACCTATGAACTCAGTTTGACTGTAACAAATCCCAGGGCAGTCATTAAGTGTTTGTGGTATTTTTTGACATAATGGAATTGTTTACTTATTAAGTTTCTTTTTTCTTTCTTTTTTATCTTACTAGCTGACCCGGTGTCCCAAATAGCAGAATAAGTATTAACAAAAAAAAATTAAAGAATCGACTATTGGGCGGTACGAAGTTCGCCGGGTCAGCTAGTTTATCATATAAATATAATATATAGACTTTAATGAAGCCTATCCATCGTCAACTGACCCGAGGTTAGTAACCAAGGGTTAAGTACTCGTGAGCCACACGACTGTGGCCGATACGTAGTCTGGCTAATATGACTTCTTCGCGTCGTGATTTTCTGTGTGACGAAGGCCATTCTTTTACCGTGAACTTCACCGTCCTCAGTTTGTTCTCTGTTGTGTTAGTCCAATCCAGTTGCCAGTATTGTAATATTGTTAGGTCAGTGTAACGTATTACGTCTTCGAAGTACGAGTCGAGTGGTTCGTAAGTTTGTTCTTCTGTTGCAAGTTTGGCTTGTCGGTCAGCAATTGTCTTTAGTCCTAAGTTTTTCCTCATTTGATGTATGACAGAAATATTGTGTATACTTAAAACATTGAGTTTGTTGCTTAGACACCTTGACCTCTGGGTTCCTCATTTGATGTATGACAGAAATACTGTGTATACTTAAAACATTGAGTTTGTTGCTTAGACACCTTGACCTCTGGGTTCCTCATTTGATGTATGACAGAAATACTGTTTATACTTAAAACATTGAGTTTGTTGCTTAGACACCTTGACCTCTGGGTTCCTCATTTGATGTAAGACAGAAATACTGTGTATACTTAAAACATTGAGTTTGTTGCTTAGACACCTTGACCTCTGGGTTCCTCATTTGATGTAAGACAGAAATACTGTGTATACTTAAAACATTGAGTTTGTTGCTTAGACACCTTGACCTCTGGGTTCCTCATTTGATGTATGACAGAAATACTGTGTATACTTAAAACATTGAGTTTGTTGCTTAGACACCTTGACCTCTGGGTTCCTCATTTGATGTATGACAGAAATACTGTGTATACTTAAAACATTGAGTTTGTTGCTTAGACACCTTGACCTCTGAGTTCCTCATTTGATGTATGACAGAAATACTGTGTATACTTAAAACATTGAGTTTGTTGCTTAGACACCTTGACCTCTGGGTTCCTCATTTGATGTATGACAGAAATACTGTGTATACTTAAAACATTGAGTTTGTTGCTTAGACACCTTGACCTCTGGGTTCCTCATTTGATGTATGACAGAAATACTGTTTATACTTAAAACATTGAGTTTGTTGCTTAGACACCTTGACCTCTGGGTTCCTCATTTGATGTATGACAGAAATACTGTGTATACTTAAAACATTGAGTTTGTTGCTTAGACACCTTGACCTCTGGGTTCCTCATTTGATGTATGACAGAAGTACTGTGTATACTTAAAACGTTGAGTTTGTTGCTTAGACACCTTGACCTCTGGGTTCCTCATTTGATGTATGACAGAAATACTGTGTATACTTAAAACATTGAGTTTGTTGCTTAGACACCTTGACCTCTGGGTTCCTCATTTGATGTATGACAGAAATACTGTTTATACTTAAAACGTTTCTAAGGAATGCGTTATGTTTAAGGTGCCCCGTTTATTTTTAGAATAAATATGCTTTAGCGATGACTAAACTGATAAAAAGCGTTACAAAAACGTCTCACAAATAAGTGTCCGCTGGCGTTTGCGCATGCGCGGTGGCCATGTACGAAAAAGAAGACTGTATGTTATATAGTACACTAGCTCAATACCCGTGCTTCGTCACGGCAGATAGGTAGTTATTTTATTAAATGATGTGTTCAAAATTAACACTCCTACTTAATTTTGTGGAGTTTATTATAGCACGGTTCCTGTCATACAATAAGTTATTCATCAGTTTATAAGTAATCAAAGTATAATGTTTCTTCAACTAGCAATAATCGCACCTCAGTAGACCTTCATTGGTTACGATATTGCCTCTGCGCAAGGTTTATCGTTAATAATAAATGGACGTTAAAATTTAAATAATTAATGTTTCTTGATATTGGGATGCTCCGCACCAATGTCAAAAAACAGATAACGTAGAGATAACCCGTTATCTATAGGTTACCAGCGTGGGCGTATATAAGGAGAACTGAGGGATGTGCAGCCCCCCCCCCGAAATTTTGATGTGAGGGTAAAAATGTGTCTTAAAAACCTTAAAATGGTTTGATCCATTCCTTCTTCATTTCATTTTAGTTGTAATAGCGTTTTATTTTCCTAAAACTATTCCAAGTTGATAGTATTCCATACCCCAGTCTCTCCCAGGCATAGCCAACACCTCTCTCCCTCTACCTCCCCGTGAGCGGTCCGTCTGTCCTCGCTCCCGGGATCGACGTGAAAACACTAATGTACCCCAGTCACAGGGTGGGGTACAAAATAGTGAGGACTTTAAAACCCCGCCTCCTCCTAGGCGGAAACAAAAACAAAATTCCAAAAAAAGTGGTGAAGACATGGAAACCTGAAAACCCTATGCATTATATGAAAATAAACAACCACATAATGACATACTATCATAACAGTAAACCACCTCTTCACTCAAACACACATCCACACACACCACCAAATCCAATTATCAGGGAAAAAAGTTATTTTATAAAAAGAAAAACTACAATAAATAAAAATGAATTTTCAAAATATATTACTATATCAATAACACTAATAGATTATTTGAAGGGTACTCAAACCTTTTTCTTCGCTCAATATTCATATATGCCTAAAATCCCATACCTAGTATTTGTAAATATAATTGAATCCCTACAGCTAACAACAGCTAAGCTAATGTACATATATCTAAATATATATAAATCATTATTTTATAATAATAAAATCAAAATAATTATAGCACGTCTCCTACTTGTAAATAGTATATTCAGTAAAATAGGACTACCCCCACATTCATATTGCCATGTCTATAATTAGCTGGAACCTAAATGGCCTTCGTACCCAATTTGAGGAGCTGCAGATTCTCTTAAAAGATTCCAACCCTGCTATATTGTGCCTGCAAGAAACAAAACTTACTTCCAACATTAACGTAAATATAAAAAATTACTCCATCTACAGGAAAGAAATAGAACTTAGGGAAAATGAGCGAGCCCACGGGGGAGTTGCCATTGCAGTTCGAAGCGGTCTATTTGCCGAAGAACTGGACATACAATCCCCACTTCAAGCACTCATCATAAGGGTCAAATTGCGTTTTGACGTTACCATCTGTAACATTTATTTACCTCCAACTGAACGAATAAATGAAACAGCCTTATTGCAACTAATTACCAGACTTCCCACACCATATATAGTAGTCGGGGATTTGAATGGGTCACATCAGTCCTGGAGTACAGCAACACCAAACACTAGGGGAAATATCATCAGAAGAATCATAGATACAACAGACTCACTCGTACTGAATACAGGAGAACCAACATACCTCTGTCCAAGATCAGGAACAACATCTGCCTTAGATCTAGCTTTCATCTCACCAAACCTTGTTACACAATTAACCTGGAGTGTCTGTGGCGAACAATATGGGAGCGGTCACTTTCCAATACTTGTAAATTTTAATTCTGATTTACCCAAGATAAACAAACACATCCAAAATGGATCATTGAATCAGCCAATTGGGAAGACTTCACAGAAACACTCAACAAATACACAAAACAGCTCACCGGAAATATAGATGAGATAATTGACAGTTTCACCCACAATATTATTACAACAGCTCTACAGACAATTAAAAAAACCAAAGGACTTCCGAAAGGAAACCATACTCCGTGGTTTGACGAGGAATGTCGGAAGTCCATTACACTAAAAAATAAAGCTCTCAAAAAATTTCAGAAAAGCCCAACAAAAGATAACCTAATAAATTACAAAAAGCAGAAGTCAATTGTCAGAAATCTAGTGAAAAATAAAAAAAGAAGCTCCTGGGCAGACTACATAAGCACAATATCCATCAACACCCCCATAAAAAAAGTGTGGCAAAAAATTCGGAGCATAGCAGGTCAATATAACAATGAAGTTCCAATCCTTAAAATTCAAAATGAAATAACCTATAATCCTCATGAAACATCTGAAGCTCTAGTAAACTACTTTACAGCCATCTCAAACTCTCAAAATTCTCCCAATTTAAACCATGACAATCACCCCCAACATCAAGTAGATTTTACGGACACTTCACCTCAAGATCCTCTAATTCCTTAAGATTACAACTGCCCATTCACCTTCTGGGAGCTGCAAGTAGCAATAGGAGAATTGAAATCTTCAACACCTGGAAAAGATGAAATCCATAATGAAATGATTAAAAACTTTCCACCTTCCGTAAAACATTACCTGCTAAATGTATTCATTAAAATATGGGAAACCTCTAATTACAAAAATGCATGGCGTGAATCTATTGTCATTCCTGTATTAAAACCTGGAAAAGATAAATTAAGTCCTAGCAGTTACCGTCCGATTTCACTCACAAGCTGCTTATCAAAACTCATGGAAAAGATGGTAAACAGACGATTGACATGGGTAATAGAAACATTTAACCTACTATCTTCCATCCAATGTGGCTTTCGGAAAGGCAGGTCGACAATAGACCAACTAGTGACGTTAGAAGCAGAAATCCTCAACACATATGTGGAACAGAAAGAAGCAGTGGGTGTATTTTTTGACTTGGAAAAGGCCTACGATACTGTTGACCGGAAAACAATATTAGAAACATTGCATGCTTGGGGCTTCAGGGGAGCTCTTCCTAGCTTTATAAAGAGCTTCTTACACAGAAGATATATTCAAGTAAGAGTAGGAGATACGACCTCTAGTTGCAAAGAAATAGCATACGGCGTCCCCCAAGGAAGTGTCCTGAGTTGTACTTTATTTGCTATTGCAATAAACTCAGTAGCCAATATCATGCCTGGGTCGATTAAAGCATTCCTGTACGTGGATGACCTGGCGATTCTGCTAAGGTTCCAAAACCATGCATGGATGCGCAGAACTCTCCAAAAAGTGCTAAATGATTTAGAAACCTGGTCTGCGAATAAAAATCTCCGTTTTTCAACGGAAAAGACCAGAGGTATACTATTCTCACGTAAGAGGAACCAAACTCAAATTCCTCAGCTGACCTTATATGGGCAAACTTTGTCGTTCTGCGAAAGCACTAAATTCCTTGGCTTGGTCCTAGATAGAAAACTTACATGGCAAAAACACATCATGTACCTACGAGAGGAATGCTCTAAGCGACTGAGGATCATGAAAGTGCTTGCCAGGACTTCCTGGGGGGCTGATCGTAAATCAATGCTTATGGTCTACACTAGCCTTATTCACTCTAAGATCGACTACGGCAGTGTAGTGTATTCTTCTGCAAGTGGAAGTCGCCTCCTACTCTTAGATAGTATCCACCATACTGGGATCAGACTTACAACAGGGGCATTCAGGACCAGTCCTATAGTAAGCCTATGTGCGGAAGCCTCCATACCACCTCTTCTGTTTCGTAGGCAGGAACTAATTAACAACTACATAGTCAAAATCAAACTCCAACAAACCAACCCAGCCTACAACCATATATTTTATCCACGCCATCTTAGAATCTATGAAGCAAATCCCAGAAAACCAGCTCCAATAGGAATCAGGCATAAAGTAGTGATTAGTGAAATCCATGACATCCCTGTTGAAGCAAACCAACAAATATCAAGGCCACCTTCATGGAAATACCACCCTCCGAAAATAGACCTAAGCTTCAAGAAGGTGCAACCAGGACAACATAAATTCAAATTAAATGATATATTGCAACAATATCAAAACTATGAAGCTCTGTATACAGATGGATCCAAGCAGGAAGGAAATGTTGGATTTGCAGTTATCCATAATGGAATAGCCAAAAAATATAAATTACCACCTTATATATCAATATACACCGCAGAACTCCTAGCAATAGCCACAGCCCTTTATTTATCTATAAACATCACTAACTCACATATACTATTATGTTCTGATTCCATGTCTGCCCTCCAGAGTATAGTAAGCTACAATAAAACAGGACCTACACTCAACAAAATCCAAAATTATCTGGAAATCCTAAAGAACCTTAATAAAACAGTACAATTCCTTTGGACCCCAGGTCATTCAGGTATACCAGGAAATGAAATGGCAGATAAAGCAGCCAAGGAAGCAGCCCAGATGAATAGCCCCGAGCTTCAAATATATGAACCAAGTGATATAAAAAGTTGGCTAAAATCCAGAGTTAAGAATAAATGGGAATCAATGTGGGAAGAAATCCCTCTGACCAACAAATTAAGAGGAATTAAACCAACTACAAAGCCATGGAGAAGCTCAGTGAGAGGTAACAGGAGAGAAGAAGTGGTCTAAACGAGGATGCGAATAGGCCACACCAATCTAACGCATGCATACCTAATAACTAAAGACCCCCAGCCCAGCTGTGAAACCTGCCGAGCGCCACTAACAGTTCACCATATACTAGAGGAATGTACCGCGTTACATCAAATATTCCTAAAGTATGGAATCCCCCGTAACAAGGACACAGCTCTAAGAGACTCAATAGACACAGCAGACAAGATTCTAGAGTTACTTAGAGAAACACAACTTATTTCAAAAATCTAAAACCCCCAAGTTTCTTAAAAATAGGAACTCCCAAAGCAAGCTAATGGAGTAGTCCATAAAACTTATAAATGAATATTGTAAATAGATCGTAAATATACTTTATAAATTGCATGTTGTAAATAGTCTGTAAATATATAAGGATGTTGTTATGTTATTTGTATTGTATAGTGTTTATATTGTATATAGTTTATATTGTATATAGTTTGTTGTACCATTGTTATATTATATATGGTACAAGTAGGGGAAAAAAAAAAAAAAAAAAATGCAAAGAAGTAAAGAGAAATAATGTAAATATCTACTACTTATGATAGCAAGCGATAAACGGACGCATTAAAAAAAAAAATAAATAAAAATAAAATAAAAATAAAAATAAAATGGAAATAGACTAAATATGTATGTATATTAGTGTGTATATATATGTAATATAGGTATGCCTAGGCTAGATACAACTTAATAACTATAAGGAATCACTGTAATCAGACGTACTATTATAGAAAGAGCGAAGTAAAGGATTGAGTACCCTTCATTTACAACCAATCTCTATTGAATTAAGCTAATTATTTTTAATCCCACTGATATATAGAACACAAACAAAGGGTGTAAGGACTATACTGTTTATCGCCCTTGTCAAAACAAATCCTAATCCTAATCCATACCCCAGTAATTCAAGGACTGCCATCATAGTAGAAATTAACCTCAATTAAAAATAATACTATGAAATAGATAATGTACGGTAACAGCTGTTCTTTATCATCCTAGCAACGCATGATACCTAGGCTTGCCTGCTCTAACCAACTCAAACTTAAAACTCCTCTAAAAAAGCTTAAAAATACGAATATCAAAAAATCCTTTCTTAGCGAGCGTCTAAGTTCTATAGGGAGTGTCCATGCAAAATTTCAGTGAGTGAGTGAGTGGTATTTGTCAAATATATAGTAGATTAAATAGGTTTGTCGGGTGGACCTAAAGCATATTTATGTTCCTAAATTTGAGCAGAACAGGCTCTAAACGAAATTATCCTATTTTATCTATTTTTTAAACTATTTTTATTTTATTTTAATTATTAAACGCAACGATGGCGATTTGCAAAAATACTAATACTAAGTAATATATCAGCTTTCTAATCGTTCTCTTTCTCTCTCTCTATATATAATATAAAATTCTCGTGTCACAGTGTTTGTGGTCATATATATATATATATATATATATATATATATATATTGCGTCCCCCCCCCCACTGTTTTTATTTTTTCGTTAAGAGTTGTTAACATTGTAATTATGTAAGTCATATTTCATCTTTAAATTTGTTTCAGATAATTGTGTCTATGTTCTATAGATATCGTTTAGCTTAAGACCACTCCTCAGAAATATTGCGTATCCTTCTGAGAAATGTGTTTAGTTTACAGTACTTCTTTTTTCTTTGTATTTATTCATTTTTTATTGAAAAATAATATTACTTTAATAGGAGTTTCCCTATTGACAGAGCTTTATTTGGTGTAGAATAAGTGAGAGAGATAACGGAGAGGATTGGTCTAGAAAAGCACTTCGTTGAATATACACTCCTCAGCTGCTGACAATAGAGAAGATAAACGATATCTTGAGAAAGAGAGGGAGAAATAAAGCCAGCAAGTATAAAGTGACGTTATTCCCGCTACGATTTCCCCTTTATTTTCCTTTATTTCTTCCTCCTGCCTCCGTCTTATTGTATCTCTTGCTCCCTTCTTTATCTATCTCCCTGCTACACTCAGCAAATCTTTAAAAGTCATCTCTTGGAGTCCTTATTTCAATCCTTTAGACACATACGAATGGTGTATCAAGCTACCGCAATAAACATAAAATGTAGACATTGTCTGACTTTATGGGAGGTCATTATTATTTATACGAGCAGAGAAATACATTCTTTTTACTTCATCTAGAAAAACAAATAGTCCGAGAGCCAGTAACCGCAAGTTTCATGAAGTGTTTTATGCTTCTTCAAATTTTGCTATAATGTACCTCTTGGGTAGATAAGAAGGTATACATGTGTTGGCTAGACTTGCCGTGGAACACCAGGTACTGGCATTGGGGAAAGGTGTAAAAAAATATTTCCCAAAAATAGAGTTTTATTCAGAAGCCAACTATCTTTAATGTAAAATTAAGACAATTTTACAACGAATAATAAGTAAGGCAAACACTTTTAAGAGGTAAGATGGGGGAGAAAAAAACTTAATTGTTTTTATTCTCATATTAAATGAGAATTTTATTCGCGCTGCCATTTAAACCGGAACAGCTGTACAAGATCATCTGAGCAAGAACCAATGAGAGCATAGAGAATAACCACAATTGCGCGGTGCTGTCATTCATTCTTACGGTTACGCGCAGTGTATTGCAGTCTTATCATAGGCAACATTTATTTTTATGTTTCCTGATAATTAAACCCCATAAAAGTGTCTGCCCTTTTGTAATTATTTTCAAATATGTTTATTGAAGGCGCTATTTAAATTGTAGCGTGAATAAAGGACTTCATTTAATATTAAAAATAAAAACTAGGAACTTAAACTAGGAAAAGTGTCTGCCTTATTTATTATTCATTGTAAAACTGCCTTAATTTGCGATTTTTTTTTTACATTAAAGATAGTTGGCTTCTGAATAAAACACTATTTTTGGGCAATATTGTTATTGCACCTTTCCCCTATGCGCAGTACCTGGTGTTCCAAGGTATGTTCAGTAAACACATGCTTACCTTCTTATCTACCCAAGAGGTACATTATAGCAAAATTTCAAGGTGCATAAAACACTTCATGAAACGTGCGGTTACTGGCTCTCCGACTAAAACTTTATCATGATAAATTGAAAAGCCCGTGATGAAGGAGCTGTGTAAATAAATTCCTTATTAAAACATGAACTACACAAATTCCGACAATTTTACTGCTGTAAAACTGTTATAACCAGCTGACAAAATTATATTAGAACTTACATCCTTTTAAGGACAATAAATTATTGGGGGGGGGGGGGGGGGTGATAAATAAAAATTCAATTCCGACTAGTAAAAACTGCGTCATCTTAGCGCGTTTTCTTTCTAATCCCTAGTGACATTTAAACGAATAGAAACAGTTATTAGTTTTTTTGACCTTTCGTGAGAAATGTAAACATCTTGAATATAAGGAATATTGTAGATGGCACAAGGCTCGGGAACAACAAGAGCCAACTACAAAGAAGCGGAAATTACTCAATCTGGCTTTCTAAGCATTAAAAAAAACAACCAATTATAAGTACAAATAGAGAGATAGAGAAGAAACCAGCCGGAAAGCTTTGTTCATAAGTTCGATCCATTTCGAGCATGTGAGAGGGCGAACACACAAATATATATATATGTATACGTCTATATAAATAAGTGCTTAAATCTTCAAATGTGTTTGTATTGTTCTTTTGAACGAGTTTTTGTATTTGCTTAGCTCATTTTTTAATTTGTTGTTTTTTGTTTTAAATTTCATTTATTTTTAGAATTAGTATTATAGAAGACAAGAACATGAGAAAGGCTTTGATATTTTTCATTGTATTGAACTGTGAAATGAATATTTCTAGTCTGTATGGTCGTGGATGACCCTGCTGTAGGGGTTCATCCAGGTATGTGGACAGTGGACGGTGGGTGCTTTTGTTAGTTATCTAGGGTCATAAAAGTATTTCGCCAAAAGTTTCTACGTCAACCTTTCCAAATATAACGTAAGAGTAAGAACGGAACTGCGCTAAGATGACGCATTTCCTGCGAGTCGGACTTTTATAAGAAAGATTAAAAATTTTGTATCGCATTATACTTGTAATGACCACAAGCACTTTGATTTATTGCGTTTACGTCTATATATATATAGCTAGTCCGAGACCATTGTGAGGTGGAAATACAATATTAGCTGTGAATAAACAGCTGATTATGTTTATACCTGCACTAGTGGTATAAACATAGTCTGCTATAAACGAACAAGGATCCTGTCGCTGCAGAATTTCCACCATAACCCGACAAGTATGCCCAACAGATTTAGAGATATTCTCAATATTAGAATTAATTTTTGTAACTCAGGAAATTCGTATATACACTTCAGTTGAAAATATATATCACTGATACAATATGCAATATCTGTTCTCCTTGAAGATTCATTCATATATATACACGGTGTCCCAGTATATGTGTCCACCCCCTTTTCCTCCTAGAGTTGTTGGAATTTCTAAATGAAACTTGGTAGGTCATAGTTATGTTGCATGAGGTTACTTTTGAAGGTTTAGTTGACTTTGTAACATTCTCCAGTTTTTCTCCAGCGCATCTAACTCTTGATTTTCCAATAACGGCAGGTATTTTTTATGACGAATTCTGTTAGAAAATTTAATTTTAAGACTAATTTATTCGGAAACATCTTTTGATCCGACGCACCGTTTGCGCGTAAAACGCAAAAAACTGAAAAATATCGCCCTTTTGTAGACAAATTCCTATATATCACTGAAACCAAGCCTTGTACGTAAAAACACCTCAATGTAAACGTTGTAGCCTATTAATTTCCCTTTCAGATGATACCAAGGTATAAGTTGTAGATTAAATATTTAATGGGGTATTATGAACGAAAATAAAGGCAAATTTTTTTTTTTAGATTTATGATATAATAATTTCATAAGGAAAAATAAATTTATTCTGTTCTGTTTTATAATAATTTTTATATACTTTTTTTTATAAAGTAAATAAGTACTTTTTTTATATTTTTTATGTCAGCTAATGTTTTTTCTATTTATAACGATTTTCTGAATTGTTACTTTTTAAAACGTTTAAGGTATATTTTTTATTCATAATATCCCGTTAAATATTAAACCTACAACTTTGATCTTGGTATCACCTGAAAGGACAATTAATAGGCTACAACGTTTGTATTGAGGTGTTTTTACGTAAAAGTTTTGGTTTCAGTGATAAATAGAAATTTGTCTACAAAAGGGCGATATTTTTCAGTTTTTTGCGTTTTACGCGCAAACGGTGCGTCGGATCAAAAGATGTTTTGGAATAAATTAGTCTTAAAATTCAATTTTCTAACAGAATTCGTAATAAAAAATACCTGCCGCTATTGGAAAATCAAGAGTTAGATGCGCTGGAGAAAAACTGGAGAATGTTACAAAGTCAACTAAACCTTCAAAAGTAACCTCATGCAACATAACTATGACCTACCAAGTTTCATTTAGAAATTCCAACAACTCTAGGAGGAAATGGGGGTGGGCACATATACTGGGACACCGTGTATATATATGAATGAATCTTCAAGGAGAACAGTTATTGCATATGGTATCAGTGATATATATTTTCAACTGAAGTGTATATACGAATTTCCTGAGTTACAAAAATTAATTCTAATATTGAGAATATCTCTAAATCTATTGGGCATACTTATCGGGTTATGGTGGAAATTCTGCAGCGACCTCGGAGTAGCTATATATATATATATATATATATATATATATATATATATATATAGATGTAAACGCAATAAATCAGAGTGCTTGTAGTCATTACAAGTATAATGCGATACAAAATTTTGGATCTTCCTTATAAAAGTAATTAAAAAATGAGCTAATCAAATACAAAAACTCGTTCAAAAGAACAATACAAACACATTTGAAGATTTAAGCACTTATTTCTGGGATTGACATCGCTTAATCGAGAATTGCTTTAGAACCTCTTATGTACAAAATTTACTAAGCTTTCGAATTGTCACCTTCCACTTATCACGATTGCCCAACCGTTTTCGAGATACTAAGGAAAATAAATGAATTTCCCACAACTATGCATGTCTATTAATAAAATATTTTATTCTAATTCTTCCTTAACTCCTAATATAACCAAAATTTAAACATCTTAGTTGAGATGAATTTTGAAACATTCTAGGCACCCAAACCAAAACCTTAATTCAACAACCATTTTTTCCACTTTTCTCGAAAACGGTTATGGCCTAAAAATATGTACTTGCAAGCATATACGTAACGATTTTTGTCGTGCGAATGTCGCTCCAAAAACCGGTAGATGGATTCATCAATTTAGACGAATCGAGAGACGAATTTATTGTTATAATACAAATCATTGTTATAATTTATAACAATTATCAGCGTACGCGCATAACTCATTAGATTTTCTATTGGCTATTCCTATGGGCAATTCTATTGTTTTGTTTTTTTCTTCCTCTTCATAGTATCCCTATGAAGATTACATTTATTGTGAACACATGTACCATTGCCTTATTTGGCATATTACATGTAGTGATTATGTGTTTTGGCACATATATAATATTGAGATATAAACTTTGATAAGAAAATTATACAGAACTAATTTAAATAAAGTGAGTTTAAACATACAATTATTTTTTTAAACTTATTTACAATGATACTCTAATAAGTCAGTAATTGTGACAAAAATAAACTATACTTAAAGAATATTAAACTAAAATACTATTTGAACCGATCCTGCGGTTTCTCTTGAGCCGGAAGGATATGCTAAAGCAGATATATTGAGATATACTCATTATTGTTCAAATCAAAACATAAATTCTAATTTTATTTTTCTACATCCTTGTCTATAATTTTGGTAATTTTTGAAAATTCTTTTTTATATTTATCAAATTGAATATTTGGTTGTTCTGGCCAATTGCCACCTTTTAATGTAATAGCTTTTATTAATTGTAATCTGTTTTTGTCGAATTGTGTACATGAATATAAGATGTGGGTATATGTTTGTGTAGTCCGTCCGTCACATTTACACTTATCGTCATTCTGTATCTTAAATCTTGTCAGATATTGTCCAGTCGGTCCATGTTCTGTAAGGAATTGTGTGAATTTATGGTGTGAGCTTTTGATAAAGTTGTAGTTGGTGTTTGTAATGTGATGGATATATTTGTGTAGGCTGTAGGATTTATTTGGGTCAGTCCAGTCTTTGTCCCATTTTTCTACTGTCATTGTACATAGATCCTTTTTAATATACGATAGAGGTACAAGGGTGAATTCGGGTTCCAGCGATGGATCTTGTGCTGCTTCTTTGGCTCTTATATCGGCTAATTCATTCCCTTTATTTCCGGAATGTGCTTTAACCCATTCTATGTGTATTCTTATATTCCTGTCAATCAAGTCCAGTATATTTTGTCTAATTTGTTCTGTAAGTGTGTCATGTATGTAAGGGTTTCGAATAGAATGGATAAGATTTGCGTTGTCTGTATATACAGTAATATTTTTGTGTACGTTATAAGGTGAATGTTTAATGTATTCTATTGCTTTAAGAACTGCAAACTTTTCTGCCTGATTATTTAAACATCTCGTGTCAAGTTTATATTTAAATTCCAAGATTTGTCCGCTTGTAGACTCTATTATTAATGCTGCACCCGGTGTATTGTTTTCTGTTTTGCTTCCGTCCGTAAATAGGTTTGAACTTGTAACTGTTGTCTCCCACGGTTCGTCAAGGTGTGTCTGTATTTTTGCTAAAAGTGCAGGTTCTATTGGTTGTTGTTGGTAGTAAAGTAACCTTCAACACTGAAGTCAATCCAATTCGCAAAAAATAATAGAATTCTATTAATTTTAGCGATTTGGATTGACTAGAGTTTTGATATCTTCTTGATTATAACTTATAATCACTACAGATACTTCAAAAGTAACTGGATGTGGTCTTCGCAAAAAGACCCGTGTTAGGCTTGGTCCTAACAGTTCTGTTCCTAACTTTCTCCTCTGTACTATAGTTTTTCCCACACTCCTATCCACAGTAGTCTTCCCGCCGAAACCTATTATCCCGACCGCTTCCTTGTTGCTTTTCGTAGAGAACCTGCCCTGTTTGTTCCTCCTAACCTCGCAGCATTACCTTGGAGTACCGCACGCAGTAGAACAACACACCCCGCTCCTGGTGTAAACATTGCAAGGAAGTAGGTAGATGTTTATTCCAAATAGACTTTATATTTAGATCCAACATCAGTTTAATTGGAATCGATTCCTAGATCTCTGATTCAAGCAGGTATTTCACATTCTTTTTATCACTAATTTCTAGAAATCTTATCTTCCGAGAAGGGAATTTTGTTTCGTAGTCTTAAAGCATCAATCTGTTTTCTTTAGGAAATGCTCATATTTAAAGTACACTTATTTGAATTAAAATATATTAAACACTTATTTTATAAGTTAAATTAAATAAACATATTGCTTTAATAATTAAATTATTTGGAGTGAGGTAAATAAAAATTCTTGATTTTCTAGAGAACCATCACTCGAAAATGTTTGGGGGTGTTTAATACCAGCAAAGAATTTTCACAAATAGACTTGAAGGCTCCTATGGGTTTCTTCGTATGGCCATGAACGTTGGATTGGAACACAGGTCTTTGCAATCGTCGTAATTCACGTTAAACCAGAAATAATGCTGGGATATGTACTTCCTTTGACTCCTGGATGGCTCAAACCGTTCAACCGGTCAAAATCTAGCGTCGGAACTCTGGAGGTATCTTGGGGTTGTCTGCGTCCCGGGCTACCCATCATCAAGAGTTGTAGCGAAGGGTTTTAAGCTTTTGTCCTTGTACTGTGCCTCGGCATTGGCCATCATCCTCATTGATGGTTTGTGTGCAACGACTACATCACCATCGCGGATGAAGTGTACTTTTATGTTAATAAGTTTGGCAAATAGATGCTCAGCAGCAGATTGGTATCTTTCAGCGTAAAAATTCAGCCCATGGATGCTTAGTAGACAGCTGATATTTTCCCCAATCTAGATATTCAGCTACTGGATGCTTAGTAGACAGCTGATATTTTCCCTAATCTAGATATTCAGCTACTGGATGCTTAGTAGACAGCTGATATTTTCCCCAATCTAGATATTCAGCTACTGGATGCTTAGTAGACAGCTGATATTTTCCCCAATCTAGATATTCAGCTACCGGATGCTTAGTAGACAGCTGATATTTTCCCCAATCTAGATATTCAGCTACCGGATGCTTAGTAGACAGCTGATATTTTCCCCAATCTAGATATTCATCTACTGGATGCTTAGAAGCCAACCAGCTGTTACCTTCATCCGTCTAGGTATTCAAGGAATAGCTTCAACATCCAATGGCTGAATATCTAGACCGATGAAGGTACCAACAGCCCTCATTTTAGCGCCTGATGGAGTCTATTGTTCCTGTAGCTGACAGCTCTCGAGCCTAAAATGGCCTTCTCTTCATTCTCTCATTGTTATTTGCTCATTTCAACATTCACTCAAGTTAAGCTTAAGTTCGCCTTGGAACCTTTAAGATCCTTCTGAATATCTCCTGAATGTTTTATACCTCGTGCTATTATGACGTTTAGTGAGTACATTCATCAGTCGTGTATTCTTTTTAGATTAAGTAGGATTATCTATCTGTATAATATAGATAGATAGGTGTGTAAAGAATTGGTCAGGTCAGAAATGATCTGAATCAGTGGACCAAATGCAAAGAAGTAACACTAAAAGCCTCAAGGATCCGTGTCATGCGTTATGCGTGTGTAGTGAATGTCCAATTCGAATTCTAATCAATATTACTTCGTCCTTCTTAGCCCAGTAGATAGAAGGGGTCGAACTAACAACAATTCCCCTGGAGATTTTTTTTTTTTAATATTTATTTATTTATTTTTTATTTTTTCGCAACTATGGCGACTCAACAGCAAAGTGGGTTTTACATATGTATGAAAATACACCAAAAATTCACATTAGAAAAAAAAATAATAATAATAATAAATAAATAAAATAATAATAATAATGTTAATACTAGAAGAATAGGACATAATCCCTTCCTTGTAGAGGTTGGCTTTAGTTCTCAATCAGTTGTATTTATATTTGTATACTTATGTAGTTCGTTCATGCGAAATTATATGAGGTCGTAAATGTTTAAATGTCTGAGGTATTCAAATATTTGTGCGATGTAGTGACTGTCATCTGCAAGTAGTTGGTGCATGTTTTGTGGGATGTTATCATTTTGTCTTTGTCTACAGTCTGTGAGGATGTGTTTAACAGTCAGTTGTGTATTACAGTACTGACAAGTTGGTCTGTCCTGTCTAGTCATAAGGTAAGAGTGAGTGAGTCGGGAATGGCCTATCCATAGTCTGCACAGAACGACTTCTTCTCGTCTGTTACATCTGCTGCTGGAAGGCCATTCCCGGACAGTTTCTTTAATCTCCCTTAGTTTGTTGTCCCGTGTTTCGTGCCATGTTTCCTGCCACATCTGTAAAATGAGTGTCTGTGCCTCTGTCAGTAAGTCCTGGTTTTAGCACTTTCCTCCGAAGGAAAGTAGCTATTGAGGTTGGACTCATGACGGAATTTTTGAAAAATTTCTTCAAATCTTTATCGATCCTACCTAGTAGACACCGAAAATGACCCCCGTTAAAATTTATATATATCTATATATATATATATATATATGCATATGAACCCAAAACACTTATTTGACTATGTCAGCCGTAATATTTGTTATACTTCAACGAAACTTGGTATTCGTAGTGTTAATATAGAGAGCAAAGTGAGATATAAAAATGAACTAAATCGGTTCATTAGAAGGGGGGGTTTACTACGGACCCACAATACCAATTCGCCACTACCAGCCGTGATTTTTGGTATATTTCGACGAAACTCGGTATTCGTAGTGGTAATCTACAGGTAAATATGTGTTGTAAAAAGAAACTAAATCGGTTCATTAGAAGGGGGGGTTTACTCCGGACCCAAATTCCTAATATACTCATACCGGTCGTAATTTCTGCTGTATTGTAACGAAACGCTGTATACGTCGTGGGTAACTCATGAGAAAGAAGTGTTGTAAAAATGAGCTGAATCGGTCAATCGGAAAGCGGGGGTTTAATTTGTAATATATTTGAATAGAAAAGCCGGCAGACGTAGGTTCACAAAGCCGCCGCAAGGAGCGCTTTCTACCACTAGAGTGACTGTATCCTGTTCCTGCGTTAGATCAAAATACGATAATATGAGGATTTTTGTATTTATTACGTAGTGTAGTAGGTACCATGTGTAAACATAACTCTGGATGCAAATTAATAATTGATCAGTTACTCATTACAAAATGAGAACTATTCACGTTTTTATTTTATTTATGTAGGATATTTTAAGCAAATTGTTCTGGAAAGCAGTCTACACTACCCAAATTCTGAGGAAAGTGCTTAGTTATGCAGCTCCTGCGTGACGGACTTTTTTAATATCGTTTGGCATGTATAGAGTATGCTGAAACCACGTTTTCGTTCTTGACAGACGGGAGGAGAACTTCTGGCAGAAGACATTTTAGCACTTTTTCTTCATTAATTTCTAAAACGTTGATTACAACAAAAAAATAGGCTGTAAGGCTCCAACAATTGCCCATAACAATGTTCTTTTTATAAATTTACATATTTTTTGTTTAAATTAAAGATACTAAAATTAATTCGTTTAGAGCCTTCTGCGCAAATTAAGGACCATAAATATGCTTTAGCTCCACCCGACAAATCTATGTAATTTACTGTACATAAAAATAAAAAAAACTTTTGTGAAAATTGAATTTATTTATTTTTTTATTCTTTACAATCCTCAGATGTGATAGCCAATAAAGGTATGTGATAACTGAAATAATGAAGATTTCTTTCAGTTTAGTCATCGCAAGGTACGAACATAAATATGCGTTCGTACATGCGCATGTGCGAACGCCAGCGGTTTCCTACATGGCCATCGCACATGCGCGAACCCCAGCGGTTTCGTACATGGCCATCGCACATGCGCAAACGCCGGAGGTTTCGTACTTGGCCAGCGCACATGCGCGAACGCCAGAGGACACTTTTTTGTAAGGTTTTTTTTTTTTCAATTTAGTCATCGCTAAAGCAATTTAAGCTAAAACATCCTATATTGATTAAAGGGCGTTACATTCTCCGTCAAATGAGCTGCTCCAAATTCGGCCAGGTAAAATTGCCGCAATTTCTAGGCAAAAAAGTCCGTCACGCAGGAGCTGCATCATCTTAGCGCGGTTCCGTTCATATCCCTAATCTAATTTGGAAAGATTAAAATAGAAGCAGTTATCATTTTGCTTCCACCAGTCTTTTTTTTTTTAAATTAATTATTATAATGGTGTGTCAAACCTTAAGGTCACTAACGCCATTCCTGTGAGCATTAAAGTCTTCAAAGGTCATGATTTACAATCTTACCTGGAAGGGTCGGCTCCTGCTACTAGAAACTGTCCCGCTAGTTAGAAGGTCTTGGAATCCTGGAAATCTATATTTCTAACATTAAATTGTTTTTCTTATTTGTCTTAACCTGATTTATTTTCAAATACATTATCCAACTATAAGCAATTAAAAAATAACAAGGAATAAAAAACAGACAAAAAGTACAGTTCGAATAAGCGAAATCAATTACTTTAAAGTTTTAAGCTCTTATTTCTCCGATTGACATCGCCTAATCAAAACTTTCATTAGAACCTTTTTTTTAGAGCATTTAATAAGCTTTCTAATGGTATCCTTCCGTTTACCAAGATTCTCAACCTTTTTCGAGATATTAAGGAAAGTAAACAAAGTTACTAAATCTTTTTATGTCTGTTAATAAAATATTTTATTCTAACCCTTCCTTAACTTTAAACGTAACCAAAATTTCAACATATTAGTTTTGATGAAAGTAGAACATGCAGAAAATGTTTCAACTGAATCCCATGATTCTAAGTACCCAAACCAAAAACGGTATTCAAAAACTATTTTTCCAATTTTCTCAAAAACGGTTAAAGCTATCGCCTTGAAAATGGTTTCATTCGTTTTCCTAGCCCAGGAAGCATATAAAACGAGTACTTACAAGCTTATGAACTCAAAAACGTAAGCGTTACGATTTTTTTTTGCGCGAATTTCGCCCCAAACGCCATCTTCCAGTAGGCGGATTTTGCTGGTTAACGAACTTGACCTTTCAAATTAGACGAAAGATTTTTGTACCAAATTTCATCAAAATCGGACCATTCGTCTAGGAGCTACAGAGCGAACAGACAAATATATATATATATATATATATATATATATATATATATATATATAAATATATACATATATATATATATACAAATTTGAACCACCGTTATTTTCGATCTCTAGGGGTTCTGAAACGCGAAATTTTCTAGTCGGCACTTCCGGATTGTTTCATTGTATCAACCTTATAAGCGGGGTTCCTCCCTATGGGGGAGGGAGGAACCGCGCTAAAAACAACACAAACTATGGTGACCCCATAATTAATGAGTTACCCCTCCCCCTCAAAATGTTATATTTTTCATGTGTAACTAAAGAGAAAGGCGTAATGGTTATCATACTGCAGCGACATAGGTCGTAGGTATCTAAAGAAAAAGGCGTGTCTTAAGAATAAACAATATCGGAGAATTAGAACTGAGAGTTTACTCTGTATTATGTTTAATTTGAATCAAGCCGACCATCCTTGCATTGGTTGTTATTTCTACCACTAGAGGCGCTCTATCCGGTTTCTGCGCTGTTATATTTTCTTTTTGCACTTGGACGCTTCATCAAGATCAATCAACAAAAATGTGAAGTTTTTGTGTTAAGTATTTTTATTAAGTGATGTAGAACAGCGCACACACAACAAAACCGTGTACACGCACGATTCAGGGCTGTTAACTCCTTAAAAAAACTAATTAAAAAATTGAACTTTATTTTTAATAGTAATCATTATTATTTTTAGAATTTTAAGTAAATTATTCAGGAATGCAGCGTTCACTACACACCTTTCTGAGGAATGTGCATAGTTATGCAGCTCTTGCGTGATGGACCTTATGTTTAATTACCACAATAGTAATAAGATAGACATTGTTGAGGTTTTATAAATAAGTCCTCTGCTTGTAATTCGATTTCACGGGACAATGAAAGCAGTAAATTGTTTTTTTTAATTCCACCCTGCCATTATTAATTCCACCAAATAGAATTTTTATTTTAGAATTAATGGTTTTACCTCCCGTTTATACTCTTTATTTGTTTTCCATCCTTTTGATAATCCGCAGCCATTGTTACCTTTTTTCATGAGTATTTACGTTTCTCTTTCACCGCTGGATTTGTATAAAATGTTCTAATAATGAAGACATTTTTCCCCCAACGCAAACCTTCCTTTACTTACAATGTAAATTATCTCTTCCTAAAAACAAGAGAATAACTCTTTCCCCCCCCCCCCATTTTTTTTAATTCTTGTTCCAATAACTTTTGACTGATCAAATTAAAACGAAGATGAATATTAACTAATTTTAACAAAAAGTTTAGGAAAAATGATCCATTTGGTTTCCCCGAAACGAGCGAATGACTTTATACACATTCAGCCAAAATATAATTTATTAATAGTAGAAGCAACATTTAATTCAAAATCTACCTCAATATTTTATTTTCTTCACTTATTTTACAAGTTTCATCTTCAGCCCTTAGCTTAATTATTTGGTGAACATTCTCTTTTTTTCTGGGTTTTAGCGCCGTTCCTCTCTCCTTCCATAGGAATGAACCCCGCTTAAGGGGTAGAACTCATGACGTAAGAGCCAACTAGGAAAGCATATTTTTCACAACTCACGGATCACATTTGAACCTGTGAAAAGTGTTTCAGTGTGAATTTCGCTCCAAAAATCGTGTAAATTTGCTAAAAATCTGACCATATTTCTGAGACTATTGTATTATCTCAGAAGGTACGTGGTTCTGAAAATAAAAATAAAATGTGAACGCTTTTGCTTATAACACAACGATTCCAGAACACCTAGAAACACCCCGATTGGAAGGAAATGTGTCACTTT
The DNA here is from genome assembly GCA_946811695.1 of Gonocerus acuteangulatus. Classification (NCBI taxonomy): domain Eukaryota; kingdom Metazoa; phylum Arthropoda; class Insecta; order Hemiptera; family Coreidae; genus Gonocerus; species Gonocerus acuteangulatus. Next base: position 115,350,592 of record OX328124.1, on the reverse strand, counting down.
ATCGACCCTCCGAATCGGGTAAATTTTCATTGAAATATGCCTAGATTGTTAAATCTTTAACAAAGTCTTAATTTTAGGAATTTAGAATACATTTTTATTTATTTTTGGAATCTTCCCAAAATTTGAATATAGGGGTTTTTTAATGTGCTGAAAACAAATGACGTTCCCTTTTAAGTCACAAAATGGTTTACATACTCGACTCTAAAGAAGTCATTATTTTACTAAAATATTCCATATACTTACCTTTAAAAATCATCCATTATAAATAAAATTTATATTCAAAAACGGATGACAGATGTTGTTAAAGATTAAAAAATCCGGCCATATTTCAAAGAACATTTACCCGATTCAAACCAAACTTGGAGGGTCGATAAAGGCCCTAATGTGACACATTTCCTTCCAATCGGGGTGTTTCTACGTGTTCTGGGATTAACGTTGTACGCAAAAAAGTTTGCATTATATTTTTATTTTCAGAACCATGTTTTACAAGTACCTTCTTAGATAATACAATAGTCATTTATATGGTTATAAAAAGTAGTTTGTCTTCCTTTGAAAGAGCTCATGGACGTAAAAATCGGATTATCTCAATATTTATTCATTTATTCATTCATTTCGAGAGCTTCGCAACAAGGGTAATCTGCTCTATTGAATAACAAAAAATAAAAACAATAAAAAAAAGGGGATAAATAATAATAAGAAATACAATAAAGTAATTGGTTTTGAATTAATTGGTCGTGATCTGAAAATTAAATAGAATCCGATGATAGGTGATAACATATGGCTTTGATTTTAATAATAATTGGTCTGATAATATGGTGGCCAGCCGGGAAAAAAAAAAAATAAATAAAATAAAAAAAAAAAAATGTATATATATATAAATAAAATAAATAAAGGAATAGGGAACATAAATTAAAATAATAATAACATTAAATAAAATATATAAAGGAATGAATAGGTTGACAATTATTGTAAGATCAGAAATTTTGTAGGGAATTAAGATCGTGGGTGATTTGTAATATTAATATATTTTATTGTATATATTCGTGGTGATTAACTATGTCATTAAGTATCATGTTACTTTTTCGCTTACAAATTCTTGTCTCTGCTGGACTGGGAAAAATTCCTGTTTATTATTTTCGATGATATTTACTACATTAGAGTTTTTATGGGCACTGATTTTAAATCTGCTATTATTTTTGGTGTAAAAAAATGTATAATACGAGTTTACTTGAAAATGAAAGCATATTTTATTATTATTTTTTTTTTTTTACGAAATATAAATTATTGTTTAATGATTGTAATTTCCTTTAATCTATAATACCAACAAAGGAGAGGAATAACCCTTCAAAACTCCAAAAATACTTTTATCTTAACATCACAACGTTTCGGACTAATCGTCCATCTTCAGGAGATCTAAAATCGTATATTAATTACTAAATACTGCAGAAAACTAAGTAATGATTAATCAAAATATCTGTGATATGTCATACATAAATTATTATGCTTTTTAATCAATTGAAATTTAATGTTTTAATGTAATTTTATTTATACAAAATATAATAGGCCTAAGTATGGTGATAAGGTCTTCTAATATGGCTGTGAGATAATGAATGTTTTTAATTGGTCTTGATGTGTAATTTGACTTGGTTCCTTATAGGAATCATTTTTATTTATTATACGACGTTTTAAATGTAACTTTAATTATTAACAGGACATGGTGAGTTTAAAATTAAGGTAATAAAATTTAGTAAATGGTTTTAGATGGTGTAACATCTCGGTTAATGGTTATTATAAAACGTATTTTCTGCAGTGTTTAGTAATTAATATACGATTTTAGATCTCCTGAAGATGGACGATTAGTCCGAAACGTTGTGATGTTAAAATAAAAGTATTTTTGGAGTTTTGAAGGGTTATTCCTCACCTTGGTTGGTATTATAATTAATACCCTTCATCTAATGATCAAAAAAAAAAAATCCTTTAATCTACTCTCAAAAGCAAATAAATTGGTGAAACACTTATATCGATATCATTTTATAAACTCGATATAAAAAATAAAGCATTTTCAACCTATTTTATTTTATTATGTTATTTTTCGATGTAGAATCACCAGAAAAAAAAATTTGTTGGTGGTGACCCCACCACTTTATACTCTCCTTGTCAGCAGATCTTTGCCTGCAATAACCAACTAAAAGAACAACTTAGTTCATTTTACAAATTTTAAGAGACAATACAGTTTGCTGAAAATATACAGTAATGTAAAATTATAAATGATGTATAATTATTTCTACTAACCAATCCATAAATAGTTTCTTTTAATCGGAGGGGGGGGCGGTCCTTATCGTCATTTACAAGGTAGTAAAATCGATGACGATTTAGGGAGAATTTTGAAAAAATTTTCATATATGATCAATGAAAAGTCCATTTAACGAATCAATGATGTTCAAACGAGGAAATCATCATTTTTCCAAGGAATGGTTTCGTTCCATCGTAACAAAAAAAAAAAAAAAAATCATACGTTGAATGAAATCATTTTTACAAAATATTCTAAATAATAATTCTTATCTTAAAAAATTGTGATGAATAACAATTCAAAACTATCACACTTTATCAATTACTAGCTGAATACCCGTGCTTCGTCACGGCAGATAAGTAGTTATTTTATTGCGTTAAATAATGTTTCATTAAAATTACGTTACTATACAATTCTGTGCAGTTTATTATAGCACGGTTCCCGTCATACTATATTTTATTCAATGGGCGTTAAAATTTAAAAGTTTATGTTTCCAAGAAGTCATATGGTAACACCCAATATATTTACGAGTATTACCAAGGTTATAGGCGAGGAGGCTGTGCAAGGGTTCCGGATATTATTACCACGCCTGGAAAACCTAAGGATATGCCATACATCACGCTTTGACCGGGACTGTCCCGGTATTTTGCAATTGTTTCGGTGTCCCACCCGGTTTTATCAATGTTCCGGAAAAGGCTGTAAGATGTAAAAAGTAATGAATTCATGTTTATAAGAATCTTTTTTAAATCGGTTACTTTTCTACAATTAACATTGTTACTACTGCTCACAGTGTCAAAGAAATGAGAAGTAATCTAACTGTAAAACGCTGGAACTACCTGCACAGCGCTGCCAGCTGCCAGACACTACTATTTGGCTGAGAGATTGTTTTAAGAAAATCAAGTAGCAAAAAAAGTTCCGTTATTATGTTTAAGGTTAGGGTAGACTAACAGTTTAGGATTCCCCCTTCCCGTTAGTTGCTAGGCTTAAAACTCACCAACCATTTTGCTTGTAATTTGTACTCTTTTTATCCCCCCCCCTGGTATGCCCATCCCATATTAATGTGTCTCGGTTTAACTCTCCAAAAATATGGTAAGCCTATCTGACGGGGACAGGCAGAAAAGAAACGCAATTAAAACTCTATGAGGGACAGTTAATTTCTAGTAATTCAAGGTCTGCCATCATAGTTGAAAGGTCTGCCATCATAATTGAAATTAACCTCAATTAGAAATAAAACTATGAGATAGATAATGTAAGGTAACAGCTGTTCTTTATCGTCCTAGCAACGCAGGCTGCCTAGGCTTGCCTTCTCTAACCAACTCAAACTTTAAACCCCCCTAAAAATGCTTAAAAATACGATTATCAAAAAATCCTTTCTTAGCGAGCGCCTACGTTATATAGGGAGTGTCCAAGCAAAATTTCAAAATTTTCTGTCGAGCGGTTTGGGCTGGACGTTGATAGATGAGTGAGTGAGTGGTATTTGACAAATATATAGTAGATAAAATAGCCTAAATTGTAGAAAAATATGTGTAACTACACGCAATAATACTATTACTTCCACTTAATAAAGTCATTAATAATTTAAAATATATTTTCTTATGTAATGTATAGAAATTAACTATATTTTATAAGTATATATACATTTTATATATATTTCATTCACTTGCTCACTATTGGGCGCTACAGGACCTGGGCTCTGCCACCATCCTCCTCCATTCCACGCGGTTTGCTGCTAGGCTCCTCCAATTTCTGATCCCTAGCATCCGCAAGTCCTCCTCCAGGTCATCAAGCCACCTCAGTCTTGGTCTGCCTCTCTTTCTCTTTCCCCCGGGTGCACCATATAGCACCAATTTAGGTAGCCTACAGGGTTCCATTCTCTCCGCGTGCCCTAACCACCGTCGCCTTCCTTTCTTGATTACATTGAGGATGTCAGGCTCGCCATACATTTCTGTAAGTTCTACTATATTTCATTATAGTAGAAAATAATTCATATTATTCCGGAGGTATTATTTCTACTTGTAGTTGTCATACAGACAATGTTGGGCAAAACTAAAAACTAAAACTAAAATTAAAACTAAATTCACTTTTTGGAATAAACTAAAACTAAACTAAAAATTGCAACCTAAAAAAAAACTAAAACTAAAATTTTACTAATTAATGGATTTTAACTAAACTAAAACTAAAACTAAATCTTTGGGAATTGACTAAAAACTAAACTAAAAATTTAGTTTAGTTTAGTTTTACTAAAATAACATGAATTAATATAAATCATATGTTATTTCGATAATTAAGTAAATTATTAAAACTAATAGAACTTGCTTAAGAATAAAAAATTGTGGCTTTTTCTCGTAATTTGAAAACATATGTTCTTTGATAAACTAAATTAGTTAACTAAAAACTAAAACTAAACTAAAATCACAAATTTAGGTCTCTTTTACTAAACTAAACTAATTGCATTACTAAAAACGGAGTCCATATGATTAATAATTATACAAATCTAAAACTAAACTAAAACTATACCTAAAAATATAACATTAGTTTAGTTTTAGTTAGGGAAAACTAACGTTAGTTTAGTTTACTAACGTTAGTTTTGCCCAACACTGCATACAGATATCAGTTGTACAGTTCGGAGTTGTATTAATAATTAATTGACGCAAAATTTAAATATCTTTAAAATTATCATGCTCTATTAAATATGAGAACAAAGTTTATAAATTGAAATTGAAATATGTGAATATAAATTACAAGACTTTTTCAGCTCGGGAGCGAAAGAGAGAGAGAGAGAGGGAGAAAAGCAGAGATGGAAAGAGAGAGAGAACGAGAGAGAGAGAGAGACAGAGAGAGGAGAGAGGGGGGGGGAGTACAGCATAACTTACAATTTCCCAAATTTGGCACAAAGATTTGACTTCAAAAATCATAAATACAACAAGTGTCTCAAACTCTAGCAATTGTTTTGCCTACTAGTTTCAAGTAACACTTCAAGGAACAAATTAAAAAAATAAATTAAAAAGGGATCGCTTAATTTACCACAGGATTCCACCATTTGTAATATACGAGTTGTCAAATCTCAACTTGTCGAATCAATAAGTTTCAAATCGGACAAACAATTATTTCAAGGAATTCTTCAATAAAATCCTTCCAAAAACTATAAAATTAACCATTCACTGAATGAACCTGTACAAAATATTCGTCAATATGTTAATATTGTTTATAACAATAAATTATTGGGCTACAGCATGTACAGTATATAAAGAAATAACATTGATTAATCACAAATCACTATCAAACTCCATCTACCAAAGAGTAATGAAAAATAGTTTTATCAAGGAGTGTAGAACTACGAAAATTATTTTACATATTGCGGATATAAAAAGGAAAATATGTTTCTATTGTAATAATATTATTAACGGAAAAATTCTCTTCACAACAACAATAAAAACTACTTAAAATTGTGTTCAATTGCAAGAAAAGTCGGAAATTCTTAATTTTTTGCTAGTGTGATATAATGATTTTCTATTTTTTATAATTAAAAAGGCATATATACATGTACAATGTTAGTAGAAATACAATTCATATTTTAAAAAATAGAAGAAATTATTGGGGTTATATTTAATATTTATATTTACAACAAAATCGAGAGCTATCTTTATAATATTTTCGTCCAAAAAAGAAAATATAAAAATCTACGAAAGTTCAGCGCGTATAAAGATGGCCAGTAAGTCCTTATAATGCATATATATGTGTGTATATATATATATATATATATATATATATATATATATATATATATATATGTGTGTGTGTGTGTGGAAGTATATTTTCACAGTTAAAATTCTACTTTGAACTTTAAATTTTGGGTAATGTAACGAGTTACTTTTGTATACTACAAGAACGAAAAGGTTTGTATGTATATATATATATATATATATATATATATATATACAAAGATACGAATATTTTATTCATAAAATATTTATTTTTAAATTTTAGTTTCATATATTTGTTTAATGTATTTTTACATGGTTCTAAATTCTGACTAAATAAATAAAAATAAAGTGAAAAAAAAGAAAAAAAATATATACATTTTTTAGATGTATTATTAAGTTGGTTTCAATTAGTATCAAGTACATGGCGGTTTCTATGCGAACATACATGTAAAAACATACTTCTTTCATAATTGTTCCTTAGTATATATGTATTTATTTATTTTAATAGGTAGTAAAGGGCGGAAAAAAGGTGTTCTAAAATGGAGTTTATTTTTTGTACCTGAGGAGTGATGTGTCTGTAGGTGGAGCTGTACTCTAGAGGACTGGGGGCCGACCACTTGTAGCCAGTCAGGCTTACCAGGGAAACGGGAGAATTTCCCTACAATTTTACCCTCTACTAGAATTCCCTACAATTTTCCCACAATTCTCACTCGGTTTTATTTTATAAGACAAAATCTTTACTGGATACATACATGTACAGTCAGGGCCGCCACATTTCACAGCCGGGCCTGGGACCAGATCACGGGCCCCCTTCTCAGAGCCAGACTGAAAATTCTTGTACTTTGCTATAGGACTTTTCAAAATTATTTTCATCTTGAGTTTTGAGCGAAATGAGAATAAAAGCCGACAATCGGTGCAGCAAAGGTCACTTTCGGTACTTGTAGGTTTATTACGACTCCTAATGAAATATACTATTCTGGGACTGCACTTGTTTTGTCGTTTATGTACATTAAAAAAAAATATAGATCACGTTTCAATAAATATATGTTACGCCCGTCTATATTTCTAAACCCCGTTCTTTTTACAAGTTCATAACCTATACATTTTTTCCAATTAGCGAGGCCCGGGACAACTGTACCCGGTAGTCCCCCCCATGTGGCGGCCCTGTGTACAGTACATGTTAGTCACAAAAGTCAAGATAATTGAACTATCTCGTAGAATATTGTTGATTTATTTATTTCTGAGCTTTTTCTACCAATTTCTACATGGACATTCAATTACCTAATAATGCATACACATGTATGTCTAAATTTGCATGTCGCCTGCAGTTTGCATCAATTCTAAAGCTGGAGTAATTTTTGTGAATCTGAACAGCTTTTACAGAGAAACCATTAGCCGTGGATTAAAACGGCCTTTATTCGTCCTCGTGCGGAGGATGAATTAATAAAAATAATTATACATGTCATACTTAGACGTTTTTTATTCTAGGATTTTCTTATTTTGTATTGCTCTGTTTTTAGTTAAGGCCCTTCTTTTTGTTGTTGTTGTTTTTGTCTGTAAGATATACTTAGTAATACTATTTATTTGATCTTGGGATAAGACCCATATACAGGAGTAAAATTTGCCATAATAATACATTTTTAATATAACAAAAATTAAGGGATCATTCTAAATAATGACTGAATTAATTTATTTAACTTTTTAGAGCCCGCTACTCAGGCGATTTGCTCTATTAAACCAGTAGGGTGCATGCAAGATTTTAAATATTTTTTTTAGTAAAAAACACGAAATGTAACATTGCAACAAAAATCAAACAATGAACTCTATCAAATTTTAGAAGGGAAACAGAAACAAAATTAAAATTAATAACGAGAAGAAATATAAAGTCTAAAAGTGTAAAAAAAAACAAAAAAAAAAACTAAAAATATTTAGTATAAAAACTAACATATTTGCACGGTGAGCGTGGAGGTGAAGGTTGTCATTGCCAAAACTTGATATCAAGTGTTGAGAAAACCTTTCTGGATCAACTGCCATGGAGACATTAGCTGTGTTTCCATATTGATTGAGCCACATTGCTTCCACGTTGATTCCTAAATTATTTTGTGTTGTGGCCACAAAAAATCGCGTTACATAGCTTTTACTGGTAAACTAACATCGTCTCCTTCAAACAAGAAGACGCTACTATTCCAAATTTGGGAAGTCCACACTACACAATCAATTCCCCACTATGCAATGGATTCCACTCTTTTGGTTTATCTTGTGCACAATAGCGACAGTTTTGTCTACTGGAACCGAATGCTGTAACCTAAAAAAGAACAGACCTCCTAACCTACAGACAAATACACTAAAATCCGTCCTTTTAGCGCGGTTCCTCCCTATCCATAAGGGAGAACCCGCTTATGAGGTTGACCTCACGACGCGATCCGGATGTGCCGACCAGAAACTTTCTCGTTTCAGACCCCATAGATCACGAAAATATAGGTGATTCAAATTTGTATATATATATATATATATATATATATATATATATATATATATGTATACATGTATATATTTATATATATGCTTGTCTGTTCGCGCTCCTGACGGCTCAAAAATGGTCCGATTTTGATGAAATTTGGTACAAAAATCTGTTTTCTAATTTGAAAGATCAAGTTTGTTAACCAGCAGAATCCGCCCAACGGAAGATGGCGTTTGGGGCGAAATTCGCGCAAAAAAAATCGTAACCCTTACGTTTTTCAGTTCATATGCTTGCAGGTACTTCTTTTTTAGGTTTCTTAACATAGTAAAACGAATGAAACCATTTTTAAGGTGATATCTGTAACCGTTTTTGAGAAAAGTGGAATCAATGTTTTCGCAAGTCATTATTTTTTTCTGGGTACTTATAATCGCGGGATTCGATTGAAATATTTTCTACATCTTTGAAATTAATCCCAACTAAGATGTTTAAATTTTGGTTATATTTGGAGTTAAAGAAGTATGCGAAAAAAAATATTTTATTAATAGACATGAAAAGTTTTCGAATCTTCATACAGTTTTCGTAAATATCTCGATGACGGTTGGGAAATCGTGGTAAGTGGAAAGTGACCATTCGAATGCTTACTAAATTCTCTACAAAAAAGGTTCCGAAGCAATATTCGATGGGGCACCGTCAATCAGAGATATAAGCGCTTAAAACTTAAAAAGGTTTTGTTTTGTTGTTTTGAACGGGCTTTAGTCTTTGTTTATGTCACTTTTTAATTGATTGTATTTTATTATAATTGCATTTATCAGTGAAATTAGTATTGTAGTAAAATAAGCTAAGAAACTATAAAAGGTGTTGGTAATACGTTTGGAATGGCTGTGGAAATCAAGATGGCTGTGGCTAACCATGATGGCGTATGCATAGTTTGTTTTGAACTCCTATCTATATAGCCTTCCTCCTGCTACAACTGAAGTTATCATTATTTCTTATTTTATAGAAAGATTTAACGCACGAGAGAATGGACTTTTATTTGCCATGAAGCACATATATTTACAGTTGATTATTACAGTAAAACGAATTTGCTAGTAAAACAAGGAACTTAAAATGACAACAATTTTCGGTTGTTTGGAATAGAGCCTTCTGAGCAGTAGTCGTAGAGTGAGTACGTTTTTGGTACATAATTGTATTGACTTAGTCAGTTTTCCTCAAGAATGAGGATTAAGAATTATCCGCTTCTGTGTAAGTTGGCTACTGTCAGTTTCCTGTTATTTGTGATGCCTAATCGACTCCACTTCTTCCAAATATACGGAACCGCGCTAAGATGACGTAGTTCCTGCGAGTCGGACTTTTTTTTTGTACAACCCTAATATAGATGCGTATAAAACTTTAGATCAAGTTTTTATGAAATTATATATTCCGTATTTCATGGGACCATTATTGGCCATTCATTTCATCAGGACAGATGAGAATATCATTCATGCATCTACATGGCACATTCACTGAGATCAGGCTTTCATGGGAATGATAAATATTGGAGGAGAAATGCAGAAATTCTAAAAAATGCAAATTTCTCCGAGGTATTTTTTAAAAAAAAAAAAGGGTTGAATGTTTCCAAAAAGATGTTCGATTGTCGAAAGAGGTTTTTATCCCTAAAATCAAAAATTAATGAAGCGTTGGTAGGAGAAAACAGAGCCAATGCTAATCCTCTCCTTGCTGCTTTATACGAACAGTCGCTTTGTGAATATTCTATCTAACTTTCATTCGCCCCCCCCCCTGCTAGATTCTTTACCTACCTTCGTACCTACAACTAGACGTGAAGCAGTGTGATGGAATCAAGTGAAATTTTTTATTCTTATTCCGGGACACATGTCCCACAGGAAAAATTTTCAATGTACAAAACAGTGAACAAATTAACCCCTTCAGTTCCGAATTTTTATTTCTTGATAAAAAATGTTATTTTCCTGTCATAGTTGTTTATTGCTCTTGTGAAGATTCCAGATTTTTTTTCAGAATTTTATGGTCGACCTGACAGGAGTAATGTAATGTCCAGTATACTGGGCATTGGTTGTCAAGCAATATGATTTCTGGATGAAAAAAAAATCAAAGTTTGGATATGTTAAAAAAATAGATAATTAAAGCAGTAATTTATTAACAATTTAAAATAAATTAATTCAGAAAAAATAAATTTTAAAAATTATTAGTAAAAATGATAGTAAAAGTTCAAACATAATAAGGTATTGTAAAAATAGATTAAAATTTTAGACAAGAAAATGTTATCAGCGCACAGTAGTAATGTAAATAAAATATTTTCATAGTCTAGTCTCAAAAAGAGATAATTGATTATTTAAGAAAAAAACGAAAAAAAAAAACAAAAAAAAACATAGAACTAATAAGAATACTGTTTTTGAAAATCGTGTGAACGGACCGATGATATTTTTGAATGGTTTGGGCGCCTTTTAGCCCCCAAACCAAAAACATTGTTCATTATCATCGTACTCAAAAAAACAATTCAGACAACATAAAAACAAAACATAATATTAAAATATTTGAAATATAGATAAAAAATATTGTTACATCAACGAGGGTTGACTTCCCATGTACAGTATACTGGAGATGTATTTTTAAAAATTCATAGACACCTTATTACAAACGTTACTGATAAAATTGAACTTCCAACGTTTATAAAAATCATGTACATTCAATTTGGAGCAGTTTTATACAATAAACAGAAACAATTTGGACTAAATATGTAAAGAAAAGTCACTAAGCTTTAGAATCCATGACTGCCCGTGGTGGAGAAGAGAAGATTTTATACATAAATTTTCAAAATCGAATGGAATCAATTTATATTAGATGTCAAGTGGAAGAAAAATGCATTGAGCTTGTTAATAAACATCTATCAATTATAGGCGGTGTGATACAAAGTTAAGAATTTATGTCCACCCGGCTGGACAATGGACTTGAAGGGGTTAATATATAAAATTATAAATAATACAGCTTGTACATAAATTAGGGATTGGGTGATTATTGTAGAGATAAAAAGTGGTGAAAGAATCGGGATTTAAAGTTTTCTAGTTCTGTAGAATGGCGGGCATAAAGAGGTAAGGAATTCCATAGCGATGTGGCATGGGTGACGAATGATTTTTCGAATAATGCAGTACGTTGGGAAGGAATGTAAAGATCGGAAGGACGAGATCGGGTGTTACGGGAGTGAATACAGGATTCAAATTTAAGAAGTTGAAAAATATAAGAAGGTCATTGTGATGTGTTTTTAGAAAACAATTTTTTTTTTTTTTTTTTTTTAATCATGTCTGATGAGTTTAATAGTAATGCAACTAAGAAAAGTAACCGAAAGTGCATTTTCAGAAGTGTCATTCAGGAGGGACCACCCGTAAGCCAGGGATTCCACCTGCTTTGCGGGCTAGTATCAATAGACGCCTATTAGTCAGTTTATGTTAATCTTGTTGCCCCTAACATTTCATCTGATAGTCCCACATAATATCCAACATAAAGCAGCTACAGTTAAATTTTATTAAAAACTAGCTGTTACCCAGTGTGCCATGCTACACCTACTTTCCTATATGCTACATGCTTCGCCTATGACTCTCCCCGTATCAAGATCTACATGTATACCAAGTTACGTCAAAATCGGTAAACGGTGAGAATTTATTTATATCTGTCTTCGTGAAACAGCCGACAGAGGCCAGCACCAAAGCAATTCTTAAAACAGCCTACAGAGGCAAGCACCACAGCCTGCGAGTAGATAGCTCTTATCAAAGAAAGGCCAGCGCTCCTTAGTTAGACCAGTGGCTGTTGATATAAAATTTAAATAAACTGCATTACATGATTATATAATGATGTAAAGTCATCTATGAGCTCGAGTTATTCTAATTATCAAGAAAATCAACAAATAAATTTGAGACATTATTCAAAATAGCTGTCGATTCAAAATGACCGTCAGAATCTGAATGGTTCAATGTAGCCAATTTTTCTTGAACAGAACGTTTTACCATTTGACCAAATTTTGAAATTTTACTATTTTGACCTAGCCTAGGAGATTTCCCATATCCAGGCCTACCTGTGTGCTAAGTTTGGTCAAAATCGGTCAAACAGTGTAGATTTGTATAAGGAACAAACAGATAAACGGACAAACAGACAGACGCGTGATATATATATATATATATATATATGTTGCTTGGCGCTATTTCGCCCTGACCCCTTCAATTATTAGGTATACTCGTACTTAAAATTATACAATGGTGCTGCAACAAACAGACACTTTCATTCTTGTAACAGATAAAGAGGGAATTGTAACATATTTAACAGATCCATGGCAATATGTTGGAGAACTAAGGGCGGGCTATTCCCCCTCCCTCGAAAGTTGGGTTTAATATTGGAGTTCCATATGAAGGGTTGGATATTCAGTAGGAACTATGAAACCACAATCCCATCTCATTAGTGGGCAAAGTTTGTTCTGAAGCCCTTTTAGTAGGACTCAATAGGCCACAACATTCATATCATATACTACATATATATGATATTCAAATATTTACTAAACTTTCGTCCGTTATGTATATTGTAACAATACATTTTCCTTAAACAGATTTTATGCAATAATTTCTTCATATAATTTAGTCATCGCTACACAGGCGAACCACCCTTTGTGTTTAGGGTTGCCACCCTAAAGATGCTTTTCTTCTTTTCAACTCTTCCAACAGTGGCGCCGTCTACCTCACCTGGGCGAACCACCCCCGGTCAAGTCGGGACAGACGAAGTCCACCCCGCTTTCACACAGCGTGTAAAGTCAAGAAATCCATCTCGCTATACAGAGTGCTCAAAGTATTTTGTTCCCTTTCACCGGCCTTAATATACCATGGCCGAGTAGTCACCTATAACCACCGGGCAGCGGAGGAGCAAAGGCATGCAGCTGACCATAAATGAGGAAACAGGGAGAGATACACCCCTTCTATCCAACCAGGCACCATCAACAGGTACCTATTTAATATAACTTCAGGATCTCCAGCAGCCCATCTTCATCACCACTTCATCAGCTCATCATTAGTTCAATTCATCAGTCCCACAACTTTCAAAATTTCATTAATATATTAACCAACACTTGTTTCTGATTTTGGCAATTTCCCCCCACTCTTCATCTGTACTCAATAAATATAAATTATCAACTTATTATTCATACAGGCCACTTATTTATCCAGCCCCACAAAAATATTACTTCCACATCATACCATATAAAAAATGGTGGTGTGGCAATCCTTTTTACACTTTGTTTATGGTTTAAAAAAATACAAATCTATCTATCAGGCTGTGCCGTATGAAATGTCAGTTTTGGACTTGCCGATTTCCTTCAAATGTCTTGAAACTGTCGTGGCTCCTACTCCGAGTTATTTGGCAAATTCCCTAGTGCTTTTTGAGAGACAAGCTTCAACCCTTTCTTTCAGGCGGTCATTGTCAAGCTCGGTTTCTGGCCTTCCTCGCTCCTCGTTGTCAGGGTCAAAATTTCCACTCCGAAACCTGGAAAACCACCGGTATACAGTTCGTTCATTCACCGTTCCCTCTCCGGACGCCGGTTTAATGTCCATACACGCCTCAGCAGCGCTATGACCGAGCTTAAATTCATAACGAAAAACAATACGGATTTCCGTTGAAGTCATAATTTAAGTTTTATTTTTTTCTCAGAGGATCGATCTCACAACACGGTACGCAAGTTACTGATTAAATAATAGGAATAAAAGAGCTTTAATTCTATATGAATAACAACGATGTTTGTAAATAATGAAATAAAAAATGGAAAGGATTAAATCGCAAAGTAAACAGAACTGACATTTCATACGGTACAGCCTGATACATAAAATTCAGCTGTTTGGCTGTCTATTTGTTCCTTGTACAAATCCACACCGTTTGACCGATTTTGACCAAACTTGTTCCAGGCCTGACTGCCGCTTTAATACTGGAAGTCAACATTTCAACAGTTTTAAATGGGACTTTCTTATTGTCTTCAGTCCTGATATGGTCACTTAAATGAAATATATTCATTACGTTTGACTCAAGATCACAAATGAATTCTAAGCTGTACTAATTGTAAGCTCATTTTTTTTTTATTTATTTATTTTGTTTATAAATAAAATGTCTACTCGCAGGAACTTAGTCATCTTGATGTTTGAGATCTTCGGCTAGAGACCCATGAATAATGTTTAGGATTCAATGTAAAAGAACATCCTTCCTTTAATTTAACATTTTTGCTTTAATGATAATCTCTTTGTCACTACAGAAGTCATTTATGGTGTATTATGATTTTTTTTTTTGTATAAATATTAGGAGAATCCTTGAAATTAATATTTGAAATAATGAATATTCAATTATGGTTGGCAATATTGTAGATCTGACAATACTAAATAGTTTAACAACTATTTAAGATAAATGATGAATTGATAAGTGATGAGCTAAATCAAATAACCTATCCTGGTAATAGATCAGAAACTGGGGGGTTGTTAGTAGATTTCACGGAATGTAGAAATAGGAGAGGAAGAATTAGACCAGGCGTTTATCAATATGGGGGGATATTTTCAGCCATCGGCAGCACAATATCAGTTTATATTTAGCATTGTTGATAAAATATGCGGGGGAATTCGGGATACAGATTGTATCAGATTTTCCTTCTTTTTTTTTGTAATGCGTTTTGTACCTCTCTCCATATGCAGGGGGGCATCGCGATTATGACGTCAACCAGATAACACAACCCCATGGTGCTCATATGAAATGTTTATATATATATATATATATATATATATATATATATATATATATATATATATATGTTCTGTTTGTGCTACGGCTTCTTCAGGCTTCCTTCTTGCATCCTTAATGGTTAGGAAGGGAACTTTATATTTCACTCCTTTACTATTTTTCTCTCTAAACATAATTTCGGCACAAATAAAACATTGCCAAGTTTAAGAATATACCTGGTTGAGGAAAGTGATATTTTAGTAACTGGATATAAGTATTTTTATTGTTGTTTTTAAAGGTCAGTTGAAGTGTCTTTACTGTTCTTAGTAAGTAACTATGAGGTCTTCCAAGTAATGAACTTGGACATTTCTTTCTTGTATCATCTCTTGTATTGGCAAATATTTTTGGTTGAAAATATGGTGCACTTAATACACTAACTCATACTACTTTTTTTGGAGTGTAGAATGGTAAGGCGTTTTTGGGGGGTTTTAGGAGGGGATATTTTTGGGAAAGGGAGTGTTTCTTTGTGGGGGGAGGAACTTGGCCTCTATTTCACATTTATGTTTTTTTTTGGGATATATTTATATATACCGGCAGAATCCACCCTCTGTTTTTTTTTTGTTTTTTTTTGTTTTTTTAGAGAAATTACCAAAAAAAAAGTTGTAGCACTATCAAAAGCCTCCAAGTAGGTAGTCTTTTTGTAGGTATTTTTGTAAGGGGAATCTTGTTAACACTTTCAATTATTTTTGACGGTTTTTGAGAATTGTGGACAATTATTTTGGTTCCAGCAACTCAATATTCTGAGTGTTTCTTTGACTTAACTTCGCTTTTCTTGGATATTTAGGTAGGTTTCCAAGTTTAATTAAGTTCTTGAATTAGTTTAGCAATGCAAATTTCTGCCAAATATTGCAAGAAGTTTTAAAAAAATATTGCCTATTTCAAATTGGAAGCTAGATGGAAACATACTATGATGGCACAGTTTTTGTGTTTCAGATGTTATTTAAAAAAATTAACTTTTATCATTAAGTGGTCAAATGTGGAAAGATTTTTAAAAACGTTTAAATGAAAGGTTTTAGTATTACAAAAGAAGTCTTCGATTTTTTAGCACTTTCCTCCGAAGGAAAGTAGCTATTGAGGTTTCTCTCATGACGGAATTTTTGAAAAATTTCTTCAAATCTTTATCGACCCTACCTAGTAGACACCGAAAATGACCCCCGTTAAAATTTATATATATCTATATATATATATATATATATATGCATATATATATATATATATATATACATATATATATATTATATATATATATATATGTGTGTGTGTGTGTGTGTGTGTGTGTCTGATAACACGATAGCGGCCAGAGTTTTAGTTTTTTCTTCACGAAACTTGGTATATAGCATTCAATTAGCAAACGATTGAACGAGTTCGTTAACCACCCAAATCGGTCCACCGGAAGGGGGGGTTTACCCCGAACCCAAAACACTAATTTGTCCATGCCAGCCGTAATATTTGTTATATATCAACGAAACTTGGTATTCGTAGTGGTAATCTAGAGAGAAAAGTGAGATGTAAAAATAAACTAAATCGGTTCATTAGGAGGGGGGTGTACTCCGGACCCACAATACCAATTCGCCACTACCAGCCGTGATTTTTGTTATATTTTGAAGAAACTCAGTATTCGTAGTGGTAATCTACAGGTAAATATGTGTTGTAAAAATAAACAAAATCGGTTTATTAGGAGGGGGGGGGGGGGGTTACGCCGGACCCAAATTACAAATATGCTCATACCGGTCGTAATTTCTGCTGTATTGTAACGAAACGCGGTATACGTCATGGGTAACTCATGAGAAAGACGTTTTGTAAAAATGATCTAAATCGGTCTATCGGAAAGGGGGGTTTACTTTGTAATATAATTCAATAGAATAGCCCACCAGGCGTAGGTTTGCAAGGCCGCCGCAAGGAGCGCTATCTCCCACTAGAGAGACTGTATCCTGTTCCTGCGTCAGATCAAAAGGCGAAAATATGAAATTTTTTGTATTAATGAAGTAGTGTAGTAGGTGCCATGTGTAAACATAACTCAGGAAGCAAATTAATTACAAAATTAATAAATGTACACTTACTCATTACAAAATTAAAAGAGAACTATTCATGTTTTTATTTTATTTTTATAGGATATTATAAACAAATTATTCTGGAAAGCAGTCTACACTACCCAAATTCTGAGGAAAGTGCTTAGTTATGCAGCTCCTGCGTGACGGACTTTATTTATTTACTTATTTATTTATTTTAGGTAACTCGCAAGTTTTTTTTATTTAATACAAGAAGTAATTAAGTTGATGGACAAATCTTAAGGGAATAAAATAAAAAGCAATAACTCTTATAATAATGTGTAAAGGGGGGGGGGGTAAATGGGTGGGCTAAAGGGTTGCTGGAGCGGACGTGCGGATATGGGAGCCGTCCGACTTCTTTTAGGAGCTCTGCTAAGCTATAGTGCCCTATTCCACTGCTTAGCATCTCCCAGTATACCTGATTCCCGTCAACGCCTACTGCTTTTCCTCCCCGCGGTACCCCCTGGTAACGTTCTTGTACAGTACATGAACGGCGAAAAGCAGAGGCGGGGGTCTACTATGAAGTAGGGCCACCTTTCCTACAGAGTGGATCCTCCTCTATTAGAGAGGGAATGAGCGCCGGTCTGCCGGCCAAGGTGGCAGCCCCACCAGCAGACTCGGTGGCGAGAATTAGGAGTTAAACAAAGAACACGGCAAAATTCGTAACAGTGCTTCTCGGTTCACTTTGGAGCCGTTTATAACGCCTACAAAGAGTCCCGAGAAGAAGAGAAAAAGAAAAACATGGAAGAGAAAACTTTTAGAAATTCCAGCAAATAGTGAAGCTAAATTTTCAAAGTTCATTATAATAAGCCGAACGGAGGGAAATTTATTTCCAAAAGTGTCCCCGTTTCTTATTAACAAACTGGTTTCTCAGAATTTTGGAAACGTTGCAGGACTGAGCAAGATGGCAAATGGGGCCTTGCTGATTGAAGCAGCTACCAAACATCAAGCAGAAAAAATCATGATAACAGACACTCTGGGGGCATTCAGTGTTAAGGTAGAACTGCACAAAACATTGAATACCTCCAGAGGGGTGGTTACGTGCTTCGATTTGGAGCAATCATCGGAGGAGGAAATAAAAGAAGGACTAAGGGATCAAGGCGTCATTGCTGTTCTTAAATTCCTCCAAAAGAAGAGAATGGCGAACGGCAATGAAAAAGCCCTAGAATTCACAGGGAGTGTGATGCTCACATTCGATCGACCTGAGCTCCCTCCCTGTGTACAAGCAGCATTCTACAAGCTCAGAGTCCGCCCTTATGTACCCGCGCCGATGAGATGTTTTAAGTGCCAAAGGTTTGGGCATTCCGCGGTAAGATGCAGGTCGGAGTTAGAGATATGTGTTTGTGGTCACGCAGCACATGGCTCGTCTGCTTGCCCGTCTCCGCCGAAATGCCCAAATTGTGACGGTCCCCACAATGCCCGATCTCGTGAATGCATGGAATTCAAAATTGAAAAAGAGATCCAAAAAATGAGACCTGAAATTAAAAATCTGACATTCAAAGAAGCCCGAGTTTTAGTAAAGAGTACCTCTTATGCATGCAGAGGTACGTAATCTAGTGCAGTCAGAAATGAGACTGAAACAAATACAAAAGCAGAAAAGAATAAATTTAAAAACATCCCCTCCCCCATTCCCCCTTTACCCAAACTCCCAGACTCCCCAAAATTTCCTTCCTCACCGGTTCCCCTCCCCTCCCCATCTACATCATTCACTCCCGTGAATGAAAATAAAGAAAAAGGAAATACAATTTCCCCTAAAATTGTTGAGAAAGGTGAAATTCTGCCGTCTGTTCCTCCGCCTTCCCTCAACGTAAATGCCGTTGAGGAAGTGGCGGATGTTGACGGTGGCCCATTTACACCAGTGTTACCTGGAAAAAAGGGTTGGCCCAAGGGTAAGAAACATGGGCCTAAGAAATTGCCTGCTGAGTCGGAATGAATACTAATTAATTGATTTAAGATGCCTCAGTCCAACAAATTTATTCAATGGAATATTCGTGGGTTTTCAGAGCATAGCGACGAACTTCGTTATTTGATCCGCACCTACAATCCTTTAGTCGTAGCTCTCCAGGAAACTAAATTTCCTGAGGGTTGCGCTAGAGCATATTCGGGCTACAAGTGTGAGCACAGAGAGTCCGAGGTATTGCCGGGTGGTCGAAGCCACGGTGGCGTGGCTATCTACACCATAAAGAACCTCTGAGCGGTTTCTATTAATTTAGACACACCGTTACAAGCCGTCGCTGTGCGTCTGAAGACCCCTATAGCTGCCACCCTCTGTTCTTTATATCTCCCAGATGGTAGAAGATACGACGTGAGAGAGGTTAAGAATGTAATTTCACAATTACCCCCTCCAGTCATAATATTCGGTGATTTTAATACGCACAATGTTTCCTGGGGATCAAGAAGAAGCACCCCTCAGGGTCGCTTATTGTACAACTCCGTAGAAGAGCTGGATCTACTGATCCTCAACGACGGGTCACCAACCCACTTCTCCGAATCCTCAGGAACGTTAGATGCTATTGACCTCACAATTACCAGCAACGCCATTTCATCAAACCTTCAATGGGAAGTTCCTGAAGATCCTCATAGATCTGACCACTTCCCGATAGTTGTTACCCACGCAAGCAGATATTGGGAATGTAAAAAAACGAGCAAATGGGCATTTAAACGGGCTGATTGGGACAGATTTAGAGATGTATTCATTCCTCCTGGCTCAGCAGAATCAACGGACGATACCCTGCAGGGCATCATGAAGGCTATTGACGATGCATGTGAGAAATCCGGTTCCTTGGTGGGATGAGGACTGTTGGGATGCTAACAAAGAAAAAAAAGAGAGCCTTTAACCGCTTTAAACGACACCCAACTCAAGACAATCTCGTTGCATTTAAGAAAGCGAGAGCGGTGGAAAGAAGAATAAAACACCAAAAGAAAAGAGGTTCTTGGGCGAACTACGTCAGCTCGATAACAAGCAATGCCTCTCCTAATGATGTGTGGAGAAAAGTAAAGGCGATAGGAGGAAGAAGCACAAACCCCCAGATCCCAGTTCTACAAAACGCTGGAGTGTTCATTGATCATCCGTTGGATATCGCGAACACATTCGCAGATCACTTCGGTTCTACGTTTAGCCTTGTAGACTACGATGACCACTTCCGAGCTTCTAGAGCTAAGGAAGAGGCCATCCATCTGGATTTTGGACAAACCGAGGACATAACGAGTGATTACAAGGTGCACTTCAGCCTGGAAGAACTTAAAAGGGCACTTCAGGGGCATCGCCTGGATGCGATGGGATACCTTTCGAGGTTTTAAGACATCTCCCGGAAGCAGGAAAATGAATGATTCTAGATTTTTATAATCAACTCTGGACCCAAGCGAAATTCCCTGCTGGTTGGAAAGAATCAATAATTGTCCCAATCATGAAGCCCGGTAAGGATCCTCAGTCACCAGGAAGCTACAGACCCATTTCGCTATTGTGTTGTCTGGGGAAGCTCCTGGAAGCTATAGTGAATTACCGGCTGGTTCATGAGCTTGAGAAGAACAATTTAATTAGCCAGTACCTAGCAGGATTTAGGCGAAATCACTGCACCCAAGATCAATTGGCGCTATTAGAACACTCCATACAGAAGGCATTTTACTCCCAACACCGTCTCACCGCCGTTTTTTTCGACATGAAGATATGATATCAGGGCATGGAGATATGATATCCTCCGTAGGCTCAATGAATGGGGACTCAGGGGACGCCTGCCCCTATTTCTTATGAGCTTTCTCAAGGACAGAACGTTTTGAGTAAGAATCGGGGATGCCCTGTCATCGCTACGCGTACAGGAAAACGGACTACCACAGGGATCCGTCCTCAGCGTAACCCTGTTTCTTGTCGCAATTAACGGCATAGCTGATAATGTGCAGTTTGGAGTAGGCAGATCGCTCTTTGCTGACGACTTGGCCTTATTCACAACCCATTTACCGGAAGACGAAGAAGCCCGGAGCCTGCAGGGGGCGATGGACACAGTTTGTATTGAAGCTAAAAAGAGAGGTTCTATATTTTCCCCAGATAAAACTGCGGCCGTTCACTTCTGCAGGCTTCGGCGACCGCATAATCATCCTCCAGTGCTGCTGGATGGTTCTGCGGTCACATTCAGAGATAGACATAAATTTCTTGGGTTAATAATGGACGCGCAATTGAGGTGGAGGTACCACATCAGCTACACCATTCAGAGATGTGAGGCATCTCTCAAAGTCTTAAAAACACTGTCCAGATTTAAATGGGGTGCTGAGAAACAAATCCTATTGAAAATATTTGACACATTGATAAGGTCCAGGGTTGATTCTGGATGTGCAATCTATGGGTCTTCACGCAAGTCGTGACTCCGCCAGCTAGACAGGCTCTACAACGCGGGGCTGCGGGTTGCGATTGGTGCATTCCGCACCAGCCCATTGGATTCCATCTACATAGAATCAGGACATCTTCCTCCTGAACATAGACGAGCCCTCATGACACTCACGTATGTGAACTCTCTAAGAGGAAATAGGCACCATTTTCTTAACGAAATCATATCGGACAACGCAGAATTAAACATGTATTGCTGCAGACGAACAATAACTAGACCATTAGTCGTAAGGGCAAACGAATAAGTATTTTTGGTTATGAAATGCATAAGTCTAGAATTAAACATTTTCTCTAGAACCTTGGACATACAGCAAGTGAGTGAAATCGGTCTAAAATCGTCCATTAGGCATGAAGTTAACTTCTTCTTTATTGGTACGACTTTAGCTTGCCTCCAGATATCGGGGAAGTCTTCATTGATCCAAGCGTGATTGTAGATTCGAAGGAGATGATTTAGAGTTGATTGTGTTAGATGTTTGAGGAATATATAGGCGATGTTATCTGGTCCTGGGGAAGATTTCAGCTTACATGATTCGAGGGCAGTGACTAGTTCAATGTTAAATGTTAATTAATTTTAATTACATTGACTAATTCAATGTTAAATGTTAAAATTGATTTGCCGTTTAGCAAAATAGCAGTACGTATGAAAATAGAGCAAAAAGATAGAAAGTGAATATATAATTTTTTTGGCAACCTAAATGCATTTAGACCCTTCATAATGTGGGGAAAAATGTTGATTATATAATAAAATGACCCTCTAAGGTTTTAATCGTTAGATAGATTTTGCATAATATTTTACAGTTGAGGTATTAGCGCAAAAATAAACATTTCTAAAATTTTTGCAAAATCCTAACTAAATCCTATTTTTGAAGTATTTTTTATGCTTTCAAAAACATTTTACAGTTTAGAAATCGGTCAATTAGGACTGCTGTAGGAATTTTACGGGGCCAGCCATATGACAAAACAATTTCAAGATTTTTGGAAGCTTTCGCATATTTTTAACAATTAGTTTTCAAACCGCATTTCTTATGAGATTTCCAAAGTCATAATTTCAAGCTTGTAAATTATTTTCATCCTGCTCTGGAATTTTCTTCTTAATACTGAAGATACGCTGTATTATTTCTGAGATGTAGTTTTCGAGAATACTGTTGTGACTAAAGATGGAGGGATACATAGCTTTAGAAGATATTGTAGAAGCTATAGAAGGTTACAAATAGTTCATGCAACAGGTAGTACATACAGGCCAAGTATTATTATTGTCGGGGTATTATCGGCAATTCAGGCCTCTCTATTCATCCACGTATCATTCTGGAGGCTTTTGTGTTATGGTGTGTCAATCTTTTAGGTCATTTTGAGCGGAGGCAAACCTCTAATTGAATAAATAGTCGATTAAGAAAATATTGAATAATTTAAGAAAACACTAAGGACAATTTATTTATTTGAAATCTATTCAAAATTAAAAGTACAATTGAAGGGCTCAGTGCCAAAGGTGACTAACCCACAATTAGAAATAGCTGAAAGTTAAGAAGAATGTGAAAAAAATTAGTGTTGATGACAGAAATTATTGCAATTGACCCAATTAAAAATATTTCTGTCACCAACACTAATTTTTTTCACCTTTTTCTTAATTTTAACTCCAATTTTCTCAGTTATTTCTAATTGTGGGTTAGTCACCTTTGGCACTGAGCCCTTCAATTATCAAGTCTGATGATACAGATATGCTATGATATGGTTGACAATAACGAGGAAAGTAAAATAAAATAAATCAATAAACAATTTGAAAGAAGCCAACCATTGTTGGCACTTCCACAGCTGTGCAAGTAAATATTATAATGATCCCTATATGATCAGATAAGTAAATTATCTCGGGGCCACTGTCTCTTAAGCCGCCTGGGAGGATTGTCTGGATGGGATTGGGAAGATAAGGATAGACCTTCAGGATTAAGATGGAACTAATAAGAATAGTTTACATCTATATGGCTCGGAGTGTTGCTCATAATTTACATGTAAATATTTCAATAACGGATTTATTTTATTGAAAATTTAATGTAGATTCTAAAAATGTGGTCGTTATTTACGATAAATTAACCAAAAATCTGGAAAATTCAGTTTTTCATCGAAAACCCCGATTGTTTTGAAAATTATAAAAAGTTTGAATAGCTCTTTATTTTTGCACCCCTGAACTACAAATGAGGTACAGAATAAACCCCTAAAGTTATGAAATCTCAATGCGGGACACCCTGTACAGTTCAGGGCCAGCTTTGGTTACATTTTTCTCAACGCAAACTATCAACACCATCATGAAAATCAAGTTACATGGAGCTGGTTAGTATCAGTTCGTATGAAAGTATCGATGTGGACTACTTTATGGGTTAGATTAAACAACATGGTTATTATGCCCCGTGAGTTTGGTAAATATTGGAATATTTTATTATTTTCGTAATCAGCTGGTAGTATATATATATATATATATATATATATATATATATATATATATGTATATATATATATATATATATATATATATATATATACAGCAGTATTTAGTTTCGTAGAGGAGTATTTGTGAAGGTTTGCAGTTTAATTAGCCTGGAAATCAGGAAGCCGCTTATTACACTCAACTGTTCAAATGTCTACATAAACATGTTTGTGTATATATATGCGTGTGTGTGTTAGTTCGTTTGTGAGTATATGTATATATGCGTGTGTGTGTTAGTTCGTTTGTGAGTATATGTATATAAGCGTGTGTGTGTTAGTTCGTTTGTGAGTATATGTATATATGTGACTGATTGCTCTCTAGCAGGCTCAAAAATAGACGGATTATGATGACATTTTGTATTAAAATACTTTGTCTCATTCTAAAGATCTAGTTCGTTATATCCAGCAGAATCCGCGTACCGGAACCCTGTAAAATTTGCACGACACATTTCTTTATAATTTGTGGGGTGGGTAATCAAAAGAGTTTCAAGACCATATCTATAACCATTTTGAATTAAAGTAGAATAAACTAGAATTTTCTGTAAATTTAAGATCACTTGCAGTCACCTAAAACTTATCAAGGACCTATTTATGCCAAAGATTGGAATATACTCGTGCATAGTTTACCTGGGATAGTTTCTTTCTTCCGATATATTGAGTACTTACACGCTCCTACGAACAATGAGCAGCGGCTTTATGGGAAATAAGCAGAACTGCGCGGAAAAGCTTTCCTAGCTGGTTTAGCAGGTAAATTACGCTGTCAGCAGAAGAGTAAGTCTTATCGGAAAACGCTTTAGGAAAGGAGGCTCATGGCAGCCTCGTTGGAAGCAACTTATATTCAGCAAGACTGATGGCCTCCTCTGGCTGTGAATAACTACTAGAGAAAGAGATAGAGAGAGAGGGAGACAGGGATAGGGGAAGTGAGAGAGAGAGAGAGAGAGAGGGAGAAAAAGAGAGGGAGAGAGAGAAAGAGAGAGAGAGAGAGAGAGAGAGAGAGAGAGAGAGAGAGAGAGAGAGAGAGAGAGAGAAAGAGAGAGTTGGGGGGGGGGAGAGAAAGTGTGTTTGTTTATATATATATATATATATATATATATATAAATCACGTGTCTGTCTGTTTTTTGTTTGTTTGTTTGTTCCTTATACAGATCTACAACGTTTGACCGATTTTGACCACACTTGGCACACAGGTAGATCCTGATACGAGAAATATCCTAGGCTAGGTCAAAATAGTCAAATTTCAAAATTTTGTCAAAAGGTCAAAAGTTTTGTTCAAGAAAAATTGGCTACACTGAACCATTCAGATTGTGACGGCCATTTTGAATCGACAGCAGGCTCTGCTACTGGCCTCTGTCGGCTGTTAGATGAAGTGCTGGTGTGCTGGCCTCTGCCGGTATCATTATGAACTAAAACAAATTCACATCGTTTGACCGATTTTCGTAACTGGGTATAGACAACTAGGTATCAAGTAGATCTTGATACGGGGAGAGTCATAGACAGAAAGTAGGTGTAGCATGGCACACTGGGTAACAGCTAGTATATATATATAAATAATAAAATTATCACTGTATGTATATGAAATACACATGGGAAAGAATACTACTGGGGGCCATTATCAACGCAGTAGTACTCAAAACAATGATTTATAGAACTGTTTATCTGTTTGACTGTGCGTGATAAACTCATAAAAAATTTAGTTTGTTTCATGTTAATCGGTTCATAAATAAAAAAAGTTATGCCAATGCAAAGAATCACGTCGAACATTTCATGAACTATCGCTAACACATTACACGACAGAGTTTTTTATTTTTTCGTCACGAAACTTGGTATATACTATTCCCCGTAACGAGTTCGTTAACCAGCAAAATTGGTTCATCTGTTAAAGAAAAAAGTCATAAGCGGGTTTCCTCCCTTTGGAGAGAGGGAGGAACCACGCTAAAAATAATGAGCTACTCCGGACCCAAAGTAGTTATTCGCCCATACCGTCCGCAATTATTGTAGTATTGCAACGAACTGTCAGTAAAAATATTCTCCAGTAATCTGAGAGACCCCACCCCCATAGTAATAAAGAAATAAAAATTGGAACATGCAAACTATGTAAACATTTAAGACTATAAATTGATAAAATTAGTCAAAAGCACTTCATAAACTAGAACCTTATGAAGTAGCACCGCCTTCAAACAAAACAATACAAAATGGAAATGTTTCTTATATTGGTCGTTTAGAGCAAAGCCACCAGCCAGGAGACTGCCAATCGTAGACGAAGCAGTGGGGATATTGAGGGTAACTGTCTTGTTTGTCGAGGAAAGCGGCGCAGGAGACAAATCACTCTTGGAGTGAGGGGGTGGAGTGAGTGAGAGAGTAGGCGGGGGGGGGGGAGGGTTTATTTGTGCTTCTAGATCTGCCGTGAGTCGTAAATCTGCTACGATATCAACCAGCAGATCCTGCGAGTTAGCTACTTTTACAGATATCCTCTAGTGATATGGAGGTAAAAGTTTTTATTTTTACGGACTAGTATATGGAAGTTCGTCACTGTTAAAGAAAAAAGTCCGACTCGCAGGAACTGCGTCATCTTAGCGCGGTTTCGTTCATTACCCTCGTGTCATTATCAAAGGAGTAGAAGAAGTTATTAGTAGGTTTCGATCGTTCGTGAAAAATATAAAATTACATCTCAAAGGTAAGGAAGATTTAAGGTGCCAAACAGAAAACTGATAGTATTCTAAGCGGAAGTGATACATCATGGTCAACCTCATAAGCGGCTTTCCTCCCTATGGAGGGAGGGAGGAACCGCCTTAAAAAGACCAACATGGAGTATGTAAGTTATGTATGAAAAATTGGTTATTACTAACAAATGCATAATATTATTAAAATATAATAATAGTGCTTGGACTGAAGCTCTTCTTGCATGGAACAGTTTAAGGAGTACCTCCTTGCTAAATATAAGGTCTAATATAATGTAAAACACATTATAGGATATATAATAACAGGATATATTCAATAACAGTTTATAATCAATGGTACAATATGTAAGAACTATTTGCATGATATAAAGTTCATACAATGAATAATGTAATGCTTAATCGTCTTGAACTTCTTCATCTATGTTTATAGTTGTTGGCCAACCCAATATTTCATAGTAAAAATTCTTGTGCTCTTCTAAAACGTATGGTATAAACTTCTTAATGTCTTCAATTTTTTTCTGCTTAATGGAGACCTTCCCTCCTGGGTAGGCAGGATTGGGAGGGAGCACTGGAGCCTGAAGACCTTGGCGTAAACGAAGGGTATGTGCTACAATGCCGTTAATGATTTATTTTGCTACATGTGTTTCTCTGGCAACGATGTATTGGACTAAAGTCCTCTTAACATAGAAATGTGTGAGAGAGGGGGGGAGGGGGGGAGGGAGAGAGAGAGAGGGGGGGGGGAGGGAGGGAGAGAGAGAGAGAGAGAGAGAGAGAGGGGGGGGGAGAGGAAGAGAGAGAGAGAGAAAGAGAGAGAGGGGAGAGAGAGAGAGAGAGAGAGAGAGAGAGAGAGAGAGAGAGAGAGAGAGAGAGAGAGAGAGAGAGAGAGAGAGAGAGAGAGAGAGAGAGAGAGAGAGAGAGAGAGAGAGAGAGAGAGAGAGAGAGAGAGAGAGAGAGCTGTAGAAGAACGTTCCAGGCCTGTATAAATATTTTGTTAGCCTTTAATTAAGCCTGCAGACTCCTTTCCTACAACTGGAGAGAATTACCTTCCCCTATAGTCTACATAACCTTCCATTTACTCTTCCTTTACAGGCGGCATTACCTCCCCCTTCCTGTAGAATTTACATAACCAACACCTTTAGCTAAAAATCAATACTCTATTTAAATTAAACTGAAAGAACTATATTGAAATAATTTTGTTGTCTTTTTTTCTTTTTCTAATGGCCTCTCTGGGAAATTACATTAACTCTATAGTTTTTATTTAAAAAAGTCCGATGATTCAGGAAGTGCGTCATCTTAGCGCGGTTCCGTTCATATCCTTAGTGGCATTAGCAAAAGGAGCAGAAGAAGATCTTTTGTGAAAAATATAAAACGACATCTCAAAGGGAAGGAAGATTTAAGGCGCCACATCAGAAAACTGATAGTATTATGAAATTACACCCCCCACTTTCACAGGTGACAAAACCCACTTAAAAAAAAACAAAACTAACAATTTTGAATTTTTAAAGAACTTATTTCCCGGATTGACATCGACCCATCGAAAATTACATCTGAACCTTTTTTGTAGGTAATTTAGTAACCTTCCACTTGCCACTATTTCCTAACCGTTTTCGAGATATTTTAGAAATTATACGAAAATGAAATATTTTATCTCTAGTCCTTAACTCCAAACGGAACCAAAATTTATCTGTCATAGACTAGATGAATATCAAACGTCTGGAACAAGTTTCGGGTCTTTTAGCGCGGTTCCTCCCTCCCCCATAGGGAGGAACCCCGCTTATAAGGTTGATACAATGAAACAATCCGGAAGTGCCGACTAGAAAATTTCGCGTTTCAGAACCCCTAGAAACCGAAAATAACGGTGGTTCAAATTTGTATATATATATATATATATTTGTCTGTTCGCTCTCTAGGTAGAAGATGAACGGTCCGATTTTGATGAAATTTGGTACAAAAATCTGTCGTCCAATTTGAAAGGTCAAGTTCGTTAACCAGCAAAATCCGCCCACTGGAAGATGGCGTTTGGGGCGAAATTCGCGCATAAAAAATCGTAACGCTTACGTTTTTGAGTTCATAAGCTTGTAAGTACTCGTTTTATAGGCTTCTTGGGCTAGGAAAACGAATGCAACCATTTTCAAGGCGATAGCTTTAACCGTTGTCGAGAAAATTGGAAAAATAGTTTTTGAATACCGTTTTTGGTTTGGGTACTTAAAATAACGGGATTCAGTTGAAACATTATCTGCATGTTCTACTTTCATTAAAACTAATGTTGAAAGTTATGTTACGTTTGGAGTTAAGGAAGGGTTAGAATAAAATATTTTATGAACAGACATGAAAAGTTTTGGAAACTTCGTATACTTTCATTAATATCTCGAACACGGTTAGGAAATCGTGGTAAGTGGATTAAACCTATTTGAAAGTTTACTAAATTCTCTACAAAAATGATTCTAAAACTATTTTTGATTAGGTTATGTCAATCGGAGAAATAAGTGCTTAAAACTTCAAATACGTCTGTTTTGTTCTTATGAACGGGTTTTTGTCGTTCTTTTTGTAATTTTTGTCTCTTTCCCTTGGTTTTTTATTGCTTTTTATTTTTGTAATTTCTTATGTTGTATTTGTAAGGAAAATGTATGTGTGTGTAAAACAGGATAGGTAAAATGAGACCAATTTTCTGTTGTCAGAAATAATAAAAAGTTTTGGGAACTTCGTATAATTTCTTAATATCTCGAAAACGGTTGAAAATCTTGGGAAGCGAAAGGTTACCATTCGAAAGCTTACTAAATGGTCTACAAGAAAGGTTCTAAAGAAAGTTTTGAATAAGCGATGTCAATCGGAGAAATACGTGCTTAAAACTTTTAAGTAATTGATTTCGCTCATTCGAACTGTTCTTTTTGTCTTTGATTTTGGTACTTAGAATAACGGGATTCAGTTGAAACATTATCTGCATGTTCTACTTTCATTAAAACTAATATGTTAAAAGTTATGTTACGTTTGGAGTTAAGGAAGGGTTAGAATAAAATATTTTATGAACAGACATGAAAAGTTTTGGAAATGTCGTATACTTTCATTAATATCTCGAACACGGTTGGGAAATCGTGGTAAGTGGATTGAAACTATTTGAAAGCTTGCTAAATTCTCTACAAAAATGATTCTAAAACTATTTTTGATTAGGTTATGTCAATCGGAGAAATAAGTGCTTAAAACTTCAAATACGTCTGTTTTGTTCTTATGAACGGGTTTTTGTCGTTCTTTTTGTAATTTTTGTCTCTTTCCCTTGGTTTTTTATTGCTTTTTATTTTTGTAATTTCTTATGTTGTATTTGTAAGGAAAATGTATGTGTGTGTAAAACAGGATAGGTAAAATGAGACCAATTTTCTGTTGTCAGAAATAATTAAAAGTTTTGGGAACTTCGTATAATTTCTTAATATCTCGAAAACGGTTGAAAATCTTGGGAAGCGAAAGGTTACCATTCGAAAGCTTACTAAATGGTCTACAAGAAAGGTTCTAAAGAAAGTTTTGAATAAGCGATGTCAATCGGAGAAATACGTGCTTAAAACTTTTAAGTAATTGATTTCGCTCATTCGAACTGTTCTTTTTGTCTTTGATTTTGGTACTTAGAATAACGGGATTCAGTTGAAACATTATCTGCATGTTCTACTTTCATTAAAACTAATATGTTAAAAGTTATGTTACGTTTGGAGTTAAGGAAGGGTTAGAATAAAATATTTTATGAACAGACAAGAAAAGTTTTGGTAACCTTTTATACTTTCGTTAGTATCTCGAAAACCGTTGACAATCTTGGGAAGCGAAATGTTACCATTCGAAAGCTTACTAAATGGTCTACAAAAAAGGTTCTAAAGAAAGTTTTGAATAAGCGATGTCAATCGGATAAATAAGTGCTTAAACTTTGAAGTAATTGATTTTGTTTATTCGAACGTTTTTTTTGTCTTTGATTTTGGTACTTCGAATTATGGGATTCAGTTGAAACATTTTCTGCATGTTCTAATTTCATCAAAACTAGTATGCTGAAAATTTACTTACGTTTGGAGTTAAGGAAGGGTTAAATTAAAATAATTTATTAATAGAGATGAAAAGCTTTGGAAACGTCATATACTTTCCTTAATATCTCGAAAACGGTTGAGAATCTTGGTAAACGGATGGTTACCATTCGAAAGCTTACTAAATGCTCTAGAAAACAGGTTCTGAAGAAAGTTTTGATTAGGCGATGTCAAACGGAGAAATAAGTACATATAACTTAGAAGTTCGATAAACGATAATTGATTTCGTTTATTTATACGGTTCTTTTTGTCTGTTTTTATTTCTTGTTATTTCGTTATTGCTTCTAGGAGGAGGATGTATTT
This sequence comes from Gonocerus acuteangulatus, assembly GCA_946811695.1. Lineage (NCBI taxonomy): Eukaryota > Metazoa > Arthropoda > Insecta > Hemiptera > Coreidae > Gonocerus > Gonocerus acuteangulatus. The sequence goes on along the minus strand of OX328124.1, from coordinate 115,319,396 downwards.
CTCAATAAAACAGGGGAATAAATACAAATTCTTTGAACCTGTAACAGAACTGAAAACGTAAATATTCGCCGTGTAGGGTCAGTCCGGGTCGAGGTAGTCTGCCGGTTCAGGTAGGCTTTTATTGCACTTCATAAATCAAGATTCATTGTTCTCATCAAGCATTCTAGGACAGCTGACAGTTACCTTTACCTGTACAATTTTATTTTGTTTAATTGCATTTAAAAGTAAAATGGATATGTTAGCACTGCAAGTTAAGTAAATTAGAAATATATTCGTAGAAGAGTCTTCGTAGACCGAAACTTGGGACGGCAGAAAGAGTAATTTCTGCTTAGGATAGTTTCATCCCTAGCCGAAAATCTTGTTTTTTTTTTTCATATTTGTTTACATTAGGAATGATCCAAACAAAGTAATAACTATTTCTATTCTAAGTCTACAAAATAACACTAGGGATATGAATGGAACCGCGCTAAGATGACGCAGTTCCTGCGAGTCGGACTTTTTATTTACTTTACCCACGCCAGTTACTTTTTAGAATAACCTCATAATATTTTGTTTCAATATTGTAACAGGTGTTGCTAGACTACATAAAGTTTATACATGAAAGAGGTTATAGATTATAAGACACGTTGAAGTTGTGTTTGCTGTGCTGTGTTGAAGTTGTCAAATAATGAATTTGATTAAACTGAGTCGTGTGTTGAAATCGGAAGAAGTAGCGTATAGAGCATTACAAAAGTATGGAGTTCTGCCTAAAACTAATTATTAGTTTAAACATCTGCTCTTCATAACTATTAACTTAATGATACGATAAATAACTGTTTTAGTAATAAGAGTAACTGGCGTGGGTAAAGTAAAAAAGACCCCAAGTTTCAACTCAATTAATCGTTTTTGAATACCCAAACTGAAAATTAGTTTGGAAAAGTAGGTGTTTCAATGTTTCTCGAAAATGGTTACAAATATCGCATTAAAAATGGTTTAATTCGTTTTTCTAAGTCAAGAAACCTATAAAACGAGTACCTGCATATAAACTCGAAAACGTAAGCGTTACGATTTTATTCGCTCGAATGTCGCTCCAAAAACCATCTTCCATTGGACGAATTCTGCAGGTTAATAAAATTCACCTTTCAAATTAGACGAAATATTTTTGTACCAAATTTCATCAAAATCGGACCATTTTTGAACCGTCAGGACCGCGAACAGACAAATATATATATATATATATATATATATATATATATATATATATATCGGCACTTCCGGATTGCGTCATGAGGACAACCTCATAAGCCGGTTTCCTCCCTTTGGAGGGAGGGAGGAACCACGCTAAAAATAATGAACATACGTAAGGAATTATGTGAACTAAGGGAAGTCCTAAACATCAAAGTCCCTCAAACTATATGGTGGCCAAAAACTAAATAACATTATTATAGATTATTTAAATCTCTTTCTTCTTGTTTTTATTATTATTCTATATTATTTTTATTTTTTTGCACATTTTTAAACTTGTATTTTTAATTCTTTTATCTTTAGCTAATTTTTTCACTAAAAATTTGTTATTCTGTAAAGTCAAGCCACATTTTGAAAAAAATAAATGCCACATTTTGATAGGCTCTGATTATTAGTGATCATAACCGACGTGTGTGTGTGTGTGTGATTATATATGTATATATATATATATATATATATATATATATATATATATATATATATATATATTTGTCAACTACCACTCACTCACTCACCTCATCGCCCAGCCCAAACCACTTGACAGAAAAATTTAAAATTTTGCATGGAAACGCCTTTTAGAATGTAAACACTCTCTAAGAAAGGATTTTTTGATATTCGAATTTTTAAGTATTTTTAGAGGGGTTTGAATTTTTATTTGGTTAGAGAGCAGGCAGCGTTGCTAGGACTACAGATCAGCTGTTGCCGAACTGTATTTATTTCATAATATTATTTCTATTTGTGCTTCATTTCAACTACGATGGCAGGCCTTGAATTAATAGAAATAAACTGTGATTTTGTTCCTTATAGAGTTTACCCTGTACTTGGTGATGGTCTATCCGAGGTAATAATAGCCCTAACCCTTAAACTCCGCTTACTGGTAACCTATAGATATCGGGTTATTTCTAGGTTATCCGTTCGTTGATACTAGTCCGGAGCGCCCCAATGTACAGAAACATTATACTTTGATTACTTATCAATTGATGAAGAACATATACCATGACGGGAACCGTGCTATAATAAACTGCAAACAATTATATACAGAGTAGCCTTAAAATTGATTTTAGATTATTTAACGTAATAAAATAACTCCTTATCTGCCGTGACGAAACACGGGTATTCAGCTAGTATATATATATATATATATATATATATATATATATACATATATATATGTATGTATATATATATATATATATATATATATATATATATATATATATATATATATATAACATAGAGTATTTAATTTCTATCAGACGATAACATTGACAGACTGTTATATCTACAAAGAAATTGTTGGTTTGACAGGATTTCATCAATAAAAGAGCCATCTTCCTGTTGTGATGATAAAACTCGTGAAGATTGATGTCTTCTGGGCGCCCCCTTTCAAAACTCCCCTCTATCTCATCAATTTAGATAAACCATTATTTTTCCTGATTAGTTTTCATCAATCCATTTCAAAAGATTAATTATTGATTTAAAATTAATCTTTTATTTCTGACTTCTATTTGAAATCCGTTTTTCTTAATCCCTGGCAACATTTGACCCCCTCCCCGAAAAATTTCACTAATAAAATTTCCTAGTTTTGGACAAAAATTGTCAAGTGAATATTTTTTTTGTTGAATAGAAATATCATTTATGTTTTCCCCATCAGGCAGAAGTTTTGAAAGAAATTGATTTAAATACAATGTGCGTTTTCTCGCTCACCAGCATATGAGTCTAGTGCTCTACTACTGAGATAACCTAGCCCCCAAAATTCAAAATATGTAATTATATATTTAACTATCTAGAATGAAATATGTAATACAAAATTGAATATATGTAAAAAAAAATACCTAAAGGGCGATAAAATATTAAAAAGTAAAGCATAAATAACACAGGTCTACAACCAAAAATTTGATTTGATGATTTTGGCTAATCTCTGTGTTTCTCGGTGTGCTGAGGCCGAGAATGAAGTCCGTTTTTCTCTATCACGTACAGATTTTTTTCAAATCCATAGAACATAATATACCTGCTATACACATAAATTTGGTAAGAAGTAGGTTTTTGTTTTTTTTTCCAAACGATTTCTCTTTTTATAAACAGACATCTTTCACTAGGTGGTGTAGGCAATGACTCCCTCAGTAGATGTTGTAGGCCTGAGAGTGTCTAGGCACGACCTGTTCAGACAGGAACGTCCTTGTTTGGTCTCAGATGTCACCGTCTGAAGCTAAACGAGATTGAACCTGTTGTATCAGGAACTTGGAGCTAAATTTCTGTTCATTCTCTCAGTTCAGTAGTATCAACTGAAGTGAACACATTCACTGAGGTCTCTTAGTTGTGTCAAAGTGATTAAGAACGTATTTTAAGGTTTGAAAGTGCATTTAGACAAAATGTCTCATCGTCGTTGTGTTACCAGTCCAGACTACTTCTGTTTTATCTGTGGTGAGTACACAGTTAAGAAATACCAACGAAATATAACAGGTTTTGTCAAAAATGTATATTATGCATATTTTGGCTTGAGAATAGGAGATCAAGATAAAGTGTGGGCTCCTCACAAAGTATGCCATAGCTGCGTAGAAAAACTTCGCTTATGGTACAAAGGAGAGTTAAAATCTTTCGGATTTGCTATCCCAATGATGTGGAGGGAGCAAAAAAAACACGTTAATGACTGTTACTTTTGTAATTGTCATGTTCAAGGCTATAACTCCAAAAATCATAAGCTCATTAACTACCCTAATGTGGAATGTGCTAGTCGTCCGGTACCACACGGTCCTGGATTGACAGTTCCTCAGCCCCCTCGTGACTTGGGCAGTATAGATAGGGAAGCTAATAGAGAAGACTGTATGTCGGAGAGCGATGAAGTACACAGTGAGTTCAAAGCAAGCAGTTCAGAAGATGAACCTCAGCTTATTTCTCAACAGGAGTTGAACGACTTAGTGAGAGATCTTGGACTTCCAAAAGATGCAGCTCAGTTATTTGGCTCCCGTCTTAAAAACGAAAATTTATTACAGCCAGGCACTTCTTTTTCATGGTATCGACACCGTGAAGCAGTTTTTGTTCCTTACTTTGCTCTGGATGAGAATCTTATTTATTGCAAAGACATTCTTGGTCTGATGGGTCAATTTGGTATACAATATGACCCGATTCATTGGCGTCTATTCATAGACTCATCAAAGCGAAGTCTAAAGGCTGTTTTGTTGCGCAATGGCAATACTTATCCTTCAGTTCCAGTTGGCCATTCGGTACATTTAAAAGAAACATACGAAAATTTGTCATTAGTTCTCGAACGAATTCATTATAATGAGCATAACTGGTTGATATGTGGAGACTTGAAAGTACTTACTATGCTCTTAGGTCAGCAATCAGGGTACACCAAGTTCCCTTGTTTTTTATGTTTATGGGATAGCCGAGACAGAAATTCCCATTGGAACAACAAAGACTGGCCATCACGAGGAGCTCTGTCGCCAGGCCAAAAAAATGTAATTAGGAGAAGTTTGGTTCCTTCTGACAAAATCCTGCTACCTCCTCTACACATAAAGCTAGGGCTGATGAAACAATTCGTAAAGTCTCTCACTAATGAAGGTGAATGTTTTAAGTACTTATGCTCCAAGTTCCCACGATTAAGTGATGCAAAGCTAAAAGAGGGGATCTTTGTAGGCCCAGATAATCGGAAACTTTTCACAGATCCACATTTCACTCAGACCATGAATGAGAAGGAGAAGGAAGCTTGGAATTCTTTTAAAGATGTTGTTGAGAAGTTCCTTGGTAACGTGAAGGATCCCAACTACAGAAGTATCGTGGAACGCATGTTGAAGGCATTTCAATTACAAGGTTGCAACATGAGTTTGAAGGTTCACTTCTTACATTCGCATGTGGACTATTTTCCGGAAAACTTAGGGGAAGTAAGTGAAGAACAAGGGGAAAGGTTCCATCAGGACATCCAGGAAATGGAACGTAGGTATCAGGGCAAATGGAACGTAAACATGATGGCTGACTTTTGTTGGATGCTGCAGCGTGAATCATCTGAAGAGTCCTACAGCCGGAAACGCACACGGAGAAATTTTCAAGAGAAAAAAATACGTTTTCATAAAAATAATAACTAAATATGCCACTGTTAATTTTGAAGCTGTTATTTCTACACATTTATGTATTTTGTACAGTAAACAACATTGAAATAACTAAAAGATCATGGAAATAAATGAAAACTCTTATTCGCCAATTCTGTTTTCTTTTAATGGTAGTACCTCTGCCCTTACTTGAGATTGAACAATTTCCTTACGTGATAGAGAGGGACTGACCTCATGTTCGGCTTCAGCACGCCAAGGAGCATAGAGATTGGCCAAAATCATCAAATCAAATTTCAGAAAGATTATTTTTGTAGACCTGTGTAATTAGTGTGTACTTTATTATAAATGGTTATTATCAATAGAAAAAACAAAAGTTGAAAAATATATAGAACAAAATGACTAAAACTCTATAACATATTGAAAAATAAAGCATAAATAAAAATTAGGAACGCATTTTAAAAGGGGAAAAAAGAAATTGAAAATTTCTACAGTTGAACATTATTTTGGAAAATTTTATGCAACACGCAAGTTAAATTATCAACTGTGAAATGACACCGGTCTGATCTCATAAGGGGAGTATACAGTGGTGGGGTAACTGATATGGCCCATTTTTTTTCGAGTGATTTGGCATGGAAAAATAGTCGACACGTGTCCGAGTGTTTCGTCCAATGCGCCTTAGGAGCTGAGAAATAAAATAAAATATACTGAAAATTCACTAATTCATTTGTTTTAGAGATTATATTAAAGGAATAATACAATTATTATACAATAATTTGTTATAGTATATTTTTTTTAAAAAAGGCATCTGCTCCTAGACCATTAGCACTGGGGAAGCATGGCTGCCAGCCACCTCTGCTCCTAGACCATTAGCACCGGGGAAGCATGGCTCCCAGCCACCTCTGCTCCTAGACTATTAGCACCGGGGAAGCATGGCTGCCAGCCACCTCTGCTCCTAGACCATTAGCACCGGGGAAGCATGGCTCCCAGCCACCTCTGCTCCTAGACTATTAGCACTGGGGAAGCATGGCTGCCAGCCACCTCTGCTCCTAGACTATTAGCACCGGGGAAGCATGGCTCCCAGCCACCTCTGCTCCTAGACCATTAGCACCGGGGAAGCATGGCTGCCAGCCACCTCTGCTCCGAGACCATTAGCACCGGGGAAGCATGGCTGCCAGCCACCTCTGCTCCTAGACTATTAGCACCGGGGAAGCATGGCTGCCAGTCACCTCTGCTCCTAGACTATTAGCACCGGGGAAGCATGGCTCCCAGCCACCTCTGCTCCTAGACCATTAGCACCGGGGAAGCATGGCTGCCAGCCACCTCTGCTCCGAGACCATTAGCACCGGGGAAGCATGGCTGCCAGCCACCTCTGCTCCTAGACCATTAGAACCGGGGAAGCATGGCTGCCAGCCACCTCTGCTCCTAGACCATTAGCACCGGGGAAGCATGGCTGCCAGCCACCTCTGCTCCTAGACTATTAGAACCGGGGAAGCATGGCTGCCAGCCACCTCTGCTCCTAGACCATTAGAACCGGGGAAGCATGGCTGCCAGCCACCTCTGCTCCTAGACCATTAGCACCGGGGAAGCATGGCTCCCAGCCACCTCTGCTCCTAGACTATTAGCACCGGGGAAGCATGGCTGCCAGCCACCTCTGCTCCTAGACCATTAGAACCGGGGAAGCATGGCTGCCAGCCACCTCTGCTCCTAGACCATTAGCACCGGGGAAGCATGGCTGCCAGCCACCTCTGCTCCTAGACTATTAGAACCGGGGAAGCATGGCTGCCAGCCACCTCTGCTCCTAGACCATTAGAACCGGGGAAGCATGGCTGCCAGCCACCTCTGCTCCTAGACCATTAGCACCGGGGAAGCATGGCTCCCAGCCACCTCTGCTCCTAGACTATTAGCACCGGGGAAGCATGGCTGCCAGCCACCTCTGCTCCTAGACCATTAGCACCGGGGAAGCATGGCTCCCAGCCACCTCTGCTCCTAGACTATTAGCACCGGGGAAGCATGGCTGCCAGCCACCTCTGCTCCTAGACCATTAGCACCGGGGAAGCATGGCTCCCAGCCACCTCTGCTCCTAGACTATTAGCACCGGGGAAGCATGGCTGCCAGCCACCTCTGCTCCTAGACTATTAGCACCGTGGAAGCATGGCTCCCAGCCACCTCTGCTCCTAGACCATTAGCACCGGGGAAGCATGGCTGCCAGCCACCTCTGCTCCTAGACCATTAGCACCGGGGAAGCATGGCTGCCAGCCACCTCTGCTCCTAGACTATTAGAACCGGGGAAGCATGGCTGCCAGCCACCTCTGCTCCTAGACCATTAGAACCGGGGAAGCATGGCTGCCAGCCACCTCTGCTCCTAGACCATTAGCACCGGGGAAGCATGGCTCCCAGCCACCTCTGCTCCTAGACTATTAGCACCGGGGAAGCATGGCTGCCAGCCACCTCTGCTCCTAGACCATTAGAACCGGGGAAGCATGGCTGCCAGCCACCTCTGCTCCTAGACCATTAGCACCGGGGAAGCATGGCTGCCAGCCACCTCTGCTCCTAGACTATTAGAACCGGGGAAGCATGGCTGCCAGCCACCTCTGCTCCTAGACCATTAGAACCGGGGAAGCATGGCTGCCAGCCACCTCTGCTCCTAGACCATTAGCACCGGGGAAGCATGGCTCCCAGCCACCTCTGCTCCTAGACTATTAGCACCGGGGAAGCATGGCTGCCAGCCACCTCTGCTCCTAGACCATTAGCACCGGGGAAGCATGGCTCCCAGCCACCTCTGCTCCTAGACTATTAGCACCGGGGAAGCATGGCTGCCAGCCACCTCTGCTCCTAGACCATTAGCACCGGGGAAGCATGGCTCCCAGCCACCTCTGCTCCTAGACTATTAGCACCGGGGAAGCATGGCTGCCAGCCACCTCTGCTCCTAGACTATTAGCACCGTGGAAGCATGGCTCCCAGCCACCTCTGCTCCTAGACCATTAGCACCGGGGAAGCATGGCTGCCAGCCACCTCTGCTCCTAGACCATTAGCACCGGGGAAGCATGGCTCCCAGCCACCTCTGCTCCTAGACTATTAGAACCGGGGAAGCATGGCTGCCAGCCACCTCTGCTCCTAGACCATTAGAACCGGGGAAGCATGGCTGCCAGCCACCTCTGCTCCTAGACCATTAGCACCGGGGAAGCATGGCTCCCAGCCACCTCTGCTCCTAGACTATTAGCACCGGGGAAGCATGGCTGCCAGCCACCTCTGCTCCTAGACCATTAGCACCGGGGAAGCATGGCTCCCAGCCACCTCTGCTCCTAGACTATTAGCACCGGGGAAGCATGGCTGCCAGCCAC